>CM059814.1:48747951-49050451 GCA_030435695.1 Brachymystax lenok tsinlingensis
GCTCTGAGGTGTCCTGTCAGTATAAAGGAATGTGTCTTTAGAAATGATGATGAAACACCTCAAATGTCTCTCTCTCTGCCATGTTTTAGAGAAGAGATGTTGAAGGAGGGATTTAACAAAGAGACTAAAAGAGAAGGACGAGGGTTGACAGAGGGGAGGGGAAGAGAGGGGGGAGTACTGTAGGGTGTGTGTGTGTGTGTGTGTGTGTGTGTGTGTGTGTGTGTGTGTGTGTGTGTGTGTGTGTGTGTGTGTGTGTGTGTGTGTGTGTGTGTGTGTGTGTGTGTGTGTGTGTGTGTGTGTTGTCAGGGCGATAAGACGCTCTCTGTTAACAGCTCGGATTTTCTCTACATTTCCAATTAACATGTTTAATTAATAATGAAAAGCTCAATCTCCAAAACACACACATGAACACACACACGCATGTGCACCACACACAAACACACACAGGGAAAGAGAGAGAGAAAGAGGACAGACAAAAGGAAAGACAGAAAGATTAAGAGTGAGAGGAAAAGAAAGGTGGAAGGAAGTGGTTGAGAAATGGAAGAATAGAGGGATACATAAAAGAAAGGCCATTAGAAAACAAGAGAAGGGGGTGACAGGAATGGAGAGATTGAAAGAAGGCAGGAAAAGAGAAATGGAGGGATGGAGGGAAAGACAGATGAAGGTTAAGAAGGATTTCTGTAACAAAGTCCTAATGGGGGTCTTACCACTTCGTGACGTAACCTAGGTTACCAAACAGTGTAGTTTGAAAGCAAGATACAGCTCTCTCTTGGCACACACACAGCCCCCGGGTTCCAGTTAATGCAGCGCCGGTGTGCCCTTAGTGTTCGCTGGGTGGGAAATGTAACGACACTATCATTCCCAGGTTGTGTGTGTATTCTGTTCTCATTCCCAAACTCATCATTCCCAGGTTGTGTGTGTATTCTGTTCTCATTCCCAAACTCATCATTCCCAGGTTGTGTGTGTATTCTGTTCTCATTCCCAAACTCATCATTCCCAGGTCATTTCCGGCTCTAGCTCCTGCAACGCTGCTTAACTTAACACATACAATCATGCGTACACACACACACACACACACACACACACACGTGCCCCCACATGCACATGCCACACACACTGGTGTTTGGTAATGGCCCTAGGGTGCCATCTAGTGTCTAAACTGTGTGTGACGGGAGGAAATACGTCTAATCTCACTCATATTCTCACTGTGAGCTGTGGAGGAGAGGGAGATATACAGAGATAGAAAGAGAATGTGACTTAGTGAACAGGGAAGGGGGAGAGAGAGGTGGGGGTATGATAAAGGGAAGGGTGGAGAGAGAGAGAGAGAGAGAGAGAGAGAGAGAGAGAGAGAGAGAGAGAGAGAGAGAGAGAGAGAGAGAGAGAGAGAGAGAGATTATGAAAAAGGGAACGGTGGGAAGAAGGAGGGAGAGAGATTTTAGGGTCTACTGCACTAAAAGCATATGGAAACACGGTGCCAAACTCATTATCCACACACACTGTACACACTTCCCTTGACTAAGCAGAACTGACCCTTCAATACAGCCAACCACTTACCGCAGTGTGTGTGCGCGGGCATTCGTGTGTGCGAGCGAGCATGTGTGTGTTTGTGTGTGGTGTGTGTGTGTGTTAGTGTGTGTGCGTGCGTGTGCGCGCGGGTTATCAGTCGTGTAAAGGATGGGTGGTAATTGAATAATGACAGTACAGATCCTGATGGATCACCTGTCACTACTCCGTCCTCCATCCCTCCATCCTTGTCAACCTCTCCTTTCTTTCAATCCCTCCATCCACAGCTTCAAGTCAAATCAGCTCTAATTTGAGGCCCAGGTGTATGTGTGTTACCCCCCTGTAACAGCGCCTAGAATCCACTTCTTCCAAAGCAAAGACGCCTCTGCCAACATTTTGTCATCATTTCTTTAATATATTTAAGGAGGTTGCAGAACTACAAATACAAGCAGGTGAAAAGTATTTACACACAGGTCTCTTTAGAACAATTGAAATCCTGAAGACAGACAGAAAATACTGTAGTGTCACAGCACCAATATACTTCCGTAGAATGAGTTACTCTACGGGTACAACATTAACAAAATATAGAGGTCATAAGGAACTGTTTTGATAGAGAGAACATTCTCCAGAAGAAATGAAAGAAAAAAAAATGTAATTCCTGTTCATTCAATGGTGGCAATGCTTTACAGATTGAGCATAATTTCAGTGGCTTCAAACATCTTATCACATATATTATCACCAATATTTCAGCACCTTCAAGGTCAATCAAAACGCTCTGGATACATGGTTTAATGCAGTGTGAGTCAGCATTTGTTTGAATTGCTGTGTATAGAGTATCATGGATTACTGCTCTGGGTAGAAATTCCTATTTTAGCACAGATCTAGGATCAGCTTACCTTCCCAAAATGGAACATTAACCACCAAAACATTAACCTGACCTTAGATCAGTGTCTGGTGGCGACTTATAGCTGTAATCCCCTCTCTGTCAGGTGTAGAGTGACTAGCATGGTGGTCTGCTATACCAACCGTGGGAATGCAGTGAACCAAGGGTACACACACACACACACACACACACACACACACACACACACACACACACACACACACACACACACACACACACACACACACACACACACACACACACACACACACACACACACACACACACACACACACACACACACACACACACACACAGATTGTGATTCAGTGAGTTAATGACATTGATATTTTTTATAGGAGGAAAAGTGACTACTGGAACTGTGTGGGAGCAAAGAAACACTCCGGATATCTACCATATCATCACACAGAGGGAGAGAGGGGAGGAGGGGAGGGGCAAGGATAGAGGGAGGGGAGGATGGAGGAAGGGAGGGAGGATAAGATATGGAGGGAGGGAAAGAAAGAGGTGGAGAGAGTGTGAGGGGAGAGATGGAGAGGAGGCTGGTTGATTTCTTTCTAGAAGGATCAGCACAAACCTGTGGGAAGAAACACAAGACATGAGAGAATGAAACCACACTGTTTCTCTTTCTCTCTCTCCACTCTCTCTCCACTCTCTCTCCACTCTCTCTCCACTCTCTTACTTTCACACTCGAAGGCCTGCAGGACAGTGGTGTATGTAGGACCCAACCAGGAAGTATAACTACCCACAACCCTGAGCAGGTGGTGGGTGGAGTCAGAAAACAGGAGATCTGATTGGGTGTAGCCCACTGAGCTGAACATGGTGGTGTTCCCAAACACATTCTATAGAGAGAGAAGAGAGGGGGTGAGATGTCAAACATTTTAAACGCACACATACATACGCAGGCACACACAAACCTGTAGGCGTTCCAGGTATTTCCAGACTCTACACTTGTCTTCTACGCGTACCACCACAGCGTTAGCTGGCACCACAGCTAGGTGACATGTCTCATGGTCAAACAGCCCGGCCTCGCTGCCATCCGGGCACAACAGCTTTAGGTCCTCCAGTTCCAGGTCCATGGCCCATGATTCTATATTCTTGCCTAGGGTAGAGTATAATAATTGGTGAAGGGATGTGGAGGAGGCTGATCAGAAAAACTATGCAATACTGACACGTAGTGTCTCGAGCGAGAAATGCTGAAGTTTGCTAAGAGACGTGACATTCTGAATGTTGGTGTTTGGTTAGACTTATATCAGACTCTCACCATCCATGTTGTCAAAAATGGTGGTGTGTTTGACAAATGCCACATCGCCCAAATTCTCAGCCACACACCTGGAAGAAAGACTCAGGTCAAACACAGCTAGTTAAATAAGACATTGTTTCTCAAACCAGTCCTCTGGGATCCACAGCCATTCTACGCGATTCAACTAATCAAGGGCTTGGTGATTCATTGACTAGTTACATTTGTAGACTGGTGTTGGAATATATCAAATATGTGGGATGGTTAGGGGTCCCCATGGATTGGTTTGAGAAACTTTCAAGTAGGAGAAACAATTCCTCTCCTCCTCTCCTCTCCTCCCTCTCTCCTCTCCTCCCTACCTCAGTGCCCCAGCCTCTCCTCCTCTCCCTCTCTCCTCTCCTCCCTACCTCAGTGCCCCAGCCTCTCCTCCTCTCCCTCTCTCCTCTCCTCCCTACCTCAGTGCTCCAGCCTCTCCTCCTCTCCCTCTCTCCTCTCCTCCCTACCTCAGTGCCCCAGCCTCTCCTCCTCTCTCCTCTCCTCCCTACCTCAGTGCTCCAGCCTCTCCTCCTCTCCCTCTCTCCTCTCCTCCCTACCTCAGTGCCCCAGCCTCTCCTCCTCTCCCCTCTCCTCCCTACCTCAGTGCCCCAGCCTCTCCTCCTCTCCCTCTCTCCTCTCCTCCCTACCTCAGTGCCCCAGCCTCTCCTCCTCTCCCTCTCCCCTCTCCTCCCTACCTCAGTGCTCCAGCCTCTCCTCCTCTCCCTCTCCCCTCTCCTCCCTACCTAAGTGCTCCAGCCTCTCCTCCTCTCCCTCTCTCCTCTCCTCCCTGCCTCAATGCCCCAGCCTCTCCTCCTCTCCCTCTCTCCTCTCCTCTCTACCTCAGTGCCCCAGCCTCTCCATAGTGTCTCTCTCGGTGGTTGTTAACACATATATGTCTCTCGTTGTCATCTCCTATGCAGGCTTCACACAGGTTCTTAGGGTTGTTTCCTCTGGGGTCGTGTTCTCTGTCCTTTACTCCTGGTACACAGCTGTAGCCAAAGAAGTCCCCCACCGCTGGAGGGACACACAATAACACCAACAAAACACACATAGAGTCAGAGCCACGCACACACACACACACACACACACACACACACACACACAATCTCACCTTTGGGAAAGTTGCATTGTTCATCGACACTGATCTGTGAGGTGTTGACCAGGAAGCCAATAGGAACAGTCCAGCCCACCGTGGTACGGATCCCTGGGTGACAGGAGCTACAATATCCAATCAATCAATGAGTCAATCATTCAAATCGCAAAGTTGGTGTGGAAGAGGCAAGTTTTTTTTTCTCTGTTTATAAAACTTGGGGGGACAAAAATGCAATTTCAGACTGTGGGGTGGGGTGAGGGGGGACATGTCCAGGTACCGACAACCTGGATGGTAAATTGCTGAAGCTGGACTCCTCTTTGCCACATGTACAATTTAAGCCTAGAAGACAGTGTGTGCCCTCAGGCCTGGAGGAAGGAAAAGGTCATTTCGCTATCCAAGAATAGCAAACCACCCTTTAATGGTTCAAACAGCCGACCAATGAGCCTTTTACCGGAGCTAGGAAACTTTTCGAAACAATCGTGTTTGATCAAATACAATGTTATTTTACAGAAAACTACTGTTCAAAAGTTTGGGGTCACTCCTTTGTTTTTGAAAGAAAAGATACTTTTTTGTCCATTAAAATAACATCACATTGATCAGAAATACAGTGTAGACATTGTTAATGCTGTAAATGACTACTGTAGCTGGAAATGGCAGATTTTTTATGGAATATTATTATAATTTTTTTATTTAACTAGGCAAGTCAGTTAAGAACAAATTCTTATTTACAATGACGGCCTAGGAACAGTGGGTTAACTGCCTTGTTCAGGGGCAGAACAATTGTGTTATCTAATCCAAGTTCATAATTTTAAAAGGCTAATTGATCATTAGAAAACCCTTTTGCAATTATGTTAGCACAGTTGAAAACTGTTCTTCTGATTAAAGAAGCAATAAAACTGGCCTTTTTTAGACTAGTTGAGTATCTGGAGCATCAGCATTTGTGGGTTCGATTACAGGCTCAAAATAGCCAGAAACAAATAACTTTCTTCTGAAACTCATCAGTCTCTTCTTGTTCTTAGAAATGAAGGCTATTCCATGCGAGAAATTGCCAAGAAACTGAATATCTCGTACAACGCTGTGTACTACTCCCTTCACAGAGCAGCGCAAACTGTCTCTAACAAGAATAGAAAGAGGAGTGGGAGGCCCCGGTGCACGACTGAGCAAGAGGACAAGTACTTTAGAGTGTCTAGTTTGAGAAACAGACACCTCACAAGTCCTCAACTGGCAGTTTCATGAAATAGTACCCGTAAAACACTAGTCTCAACGTCAACAGTGAAGAGGCGACTCCGGGATGCTTGCCTTCTTAGGCAGAGTTGCAAAGAAAAGCTGTATCTCAGACTGGCCAATAAAAAGACAAGACACTAGAGAGAGGAACTCTGCTCAGAAGGCCAGCATCCTGGAGTCACCTCTTCACTGTTGATGTTGAGACTGGTGTTTTTCGGGTACTATTTAATGAATCTGACAGTTGAGGACTTGTGAGGCATCTGTTTCTCAAACTGGACACCCTAATGTACTTGTCCTCTTGACATCTCAGTTGACCAGACCGGTCAGGTCCTAGTTTTGTCCCAACTGGACTACTGCCCAGTTGTGTGGTCATATACGGCAAAGAAGTATTGCACTTAGATGTACACGGAGGGAGAATGTGAATGGCATGCATGTCAATCTCTCCTGGCTCGAAGTTGATGAGAGATTGATTGCATCACTATTGGTCTTTGTGCGAGGTATTGATGTGTTGAAGGTAGCAAACTCTGTCACACAGTTCGGACACTCATCGGTACAACACAAGACATGCAACCAGAGCTCTGTTCACAGTCCCCAGGTCCAGAACAGAGGCTGGGAAATGCACAGTATTAAATAGAGCCATGATTACATGGAACTCTCTGCCACCCCAGGTAACTCAAGTTAGCAATAAGACCAGTTTAAAAAACAAGATAAAATAACACCTTACGACACGACAGGGACTGTGAAGAGACACAGAAATGCTTATATAGTACATCTTGTATTATGTATTGCATTACGTATTGTATTATGTATGGCATATTGTATGAACTATTGTATTATGTATTAAGTATTGTATTATGTATGGCATATTGTATGAACTATTGTATTATGTATTATGTTTTGTATTAAGTATTGTATTATGTATTGCATTAAATATTGTATTATGTATTGTATCAAGTATTGTATTATGTGTTGTATTATGTGTTGTATTGTATATTGTATTATGTATTGTATTATGTGTTGTATTAATTATTGTATTAAGTGTTGTATTATATGTTGCATTAAGTATTGTATTAAGCATTGTATTAAGTATTGTATTATGTATTTTATAATGTATTATGTGTTGTATTAAGTATTGTATTATGTATATTGTATTAAGTATTATATGTTGTATTATGTATTGTATATTGTATTGTAGTGTTATGTATACTATGTATTTTATTTGTTGTGTTGCGTTGCGTTTCCTGTTTGGACCCCAGGAAGAGCATCCACTGCCCTGGCAGCAGCTAAATACGGATCCTAATAAACTAAAATAAAAATCGAACAAACAATCAATCCGTCTATCTGTTCTCACCTGCGTTCATGCATCTCCAACAGGGACAGGTCACTGGAGGAGCGACGAGCCAGAGCTACAACGTAGTAGCTGATACCATCTGAGAGAGCAGACAGGATAAGGTAAGATAGGCTCAAGTTTTACACACTGTTTCCTCCTCCCTCTCTCCCCCCTCTTCACTCACCCACTCCGTTGTAAGACTCTCCAGCAGCCAGTTCTAGTCCATAGCACCAGCCAGCTGTGTAGATGTCATCAGCAAACATGGCTGCTGCATCCGCTGTACCATTCTGACAAGACATAGGTAATATTACATGTTGCACAATTCAACTACACTTTCTCTACAGGTTGTTTAAGGTTGCACAACTCTGGTAACTTTCCAGAAATCCTGGTTGGAGGGTTCCCGGATTTCCTGCTTATTCTCTTGTAATTCCATGGAATCTTCCAACCAAGACTTCTGCAGCCGTAAGGCTGTTTTGCCACACACCTTGATCTTCTCCATACAGTCTGTGGGACTCTGGCCACGGACACACAGCAGCGTTCCTCTGATATTCCGAGCTGTAGCACTCCCGGCCAGATCTAGACACTTCTGCTCCTCTGCTTCCGACACTACACACCAGGAGACTGGGAAAGACAAGGAATGTTGAACTGTGTTCAACTTTATTCCCACTGGAGAAAAGCAGGTACAAGCATTGCACCTTCGCACCTGTTGCAAATGCTACAGAAATTCTCAATAGCTTTCACATTATGATGAGGTTCATCGTAACCAAGGTGAAAACACAGAATACATCTGACCTAAAGGCTCCCGGACTTACTTGAGGTTTTCTGAGTGGAGAACGAGATGAATGAGAAGAGGAGAAGAGTCACGGCCAGCCTTCTGTCCAGATGATCCATGTCGACTGACAAAATCAGAGAAATCTTCTCTCTCTCAAACACACACTGTGAAGACGAAATCTCCTCTCACACACGAGACACACTCCAACTGAACGCTACAGTGGAGCAACCAGTAACCTGAGGTTTTATGGGGAAAAAAATGCTTTGACATCGACCCCCTCTTATACCCTTGTCCTCAGGAACCCTCAAGCGGAGAGAGGGATGGGGAAGGGGGGAGGGGGGAGGGTAAGAAGAAAACATTTCATTATTCTCCTCCATTCCAAAAATTCGAACCCCTGGTAGATAATCTCCTGATAGCTGTCTAACGTTTCTCTTTCAATTATCCCCTTAGCTTTAGAAAGCGAGAGGAGGGGAGAGAGAGATGGGAGGAGATGGGGGAAGAGATGGGGAGGGGAGAGGAAGGGAAAGAGAGAGAGGATAGAGAGAGGTAGGAGAGGAGTTGAGAGAGAGAGAGAGAGAGAGAGAGAGAGAGAGAGAGAGAGAGAGAGAGAGAGAGAGAGAGAGAGAGAGAGGAGGGAGAAGAGAAGGTGAAGAGATGGAGGGAGGAGGAGAGGTAAAGGAAGGAATGGGAGTTGATGGAGAGGGTGGGGGAAAAAGGAGAGAGGAGGGAGAGTCGTAGAGGAGGGGGATAGGGGGGAAGGGCAGGCAGGTTGGCTACTTGGCTTGGCGTACCCACTCCAGTATACCTGGCATAGCCCAGCAATCTCTCTAATTAAAAGAGTGATGCAGACAGAGGGTCTCTGTGTGGAAGTCTGGTGGGAGGCCTTGCCAGGGAGAGTGGATACTCCCTGGGTCCCGCTCTGCCTGGGCTGAGATTAAAGATGTAGCCTAGCCACCATAACAGGCTGTGTATTGTTCAGGTGTACGGTATCCAGTCAAGGAAAACGTATTGGCTATCTGATACCTCTACCCCTCTCTCTGGGTCTCAGCTCACAAGCAGGCAGGTACACATACACGCACAGACACACATACATAATGTCTAGCTCTACCTTGATTTAAGAGATAAAAAATCTTGGAATAGGCAAAAAAAACTGGTAAAACCAGTGGAAACAACAGTACCATAAAATGATGTGTTTGTTACCCAAACCGCTTTAACTATTGCATCCAGGGGTGCAACTTTCACTGGGGATAGGGGGCATGACCCACCCCACAGTCTGAAATTGCATTTTTGTCCCCCCAAGTTTTATCATTGGAATGTGATACAAAACGAGGCAACGGTGTGCATTAGGACCATGCGGACGCCTCAGAGCGGTCGGGTAGGCTGTTTGGAGTGTTTATCCAACTGAAAAACATTTAATAAAAAAAGAGTTATTTCGATGATCAGAGGCCGTGCAGCTGAAGTAGTAGACACCTCTCCCCGGTGCTGTGAAGGCACCTGAAGCACAGGGCAAGAAGAAAAGGAACAATCTTTTAAATTGTGGCCACAAGATCTTTTGGTTATAGCTAGTGGGGATGAGAAAAATGTCAGTCAAAGCTGCAGTTGAGCTTACTGGAGGGAAGCGGCCCTAATGCATACATGGGCATATACAAGTAAAATAGCACAATCGATATGGATGCAGTCCATATTGATCAACAGTCTAAAGCCCAAGCCTCTTTAAAGGGTCTAGTGGTTGAGGCCAGGGGTCGGTTTGATATTGGGCAGTACGTTTAGTAAAAGTAGGCTACCTGTATGTTGGCTGTAGGCATTGCTTATATTGGTGAAGACTTTGGTGTAGATCAGATTGGTTTCAGAACTGAAGGGTCCTACTGCTCCCGAATCAGTCAAAGCCGCATAGAAGGCCCCCTTTAGTCTGTCTGTGAACACAGGAGAGAACGTATACTTATTAAGGACAAGTCACTGAAAATACGCAAGAATTCAGATTTAGAAAAGATCTTTACTTATTAAACCTACTTTGTTTCTAATTAGAAGGTTTTTAAAAGTGAAGAGAAATTCTCCAATACCATAATTTAACAACATGGGAACAAGTGAAGTTCTCAGAAAATGTTTCACCTCTCTTTACCTCCTCCTTGCCCTTCATTTTGATTCTATCATACAAGGAGGAACAATATACACTATTTCAAATTCTGGTGGCCAAAAATCTGCATCCGGCATCTTCCTTTACATTTGTACTCATCGTGTATTTCATTGCTTTCTATAAAGGCATGTTCTGTCATATTAAATAAAGTACATTACCAGTATTCTTGGTATTTAACTCCTCCACCTTCCTCTCACTGGTACTCAGTCTTGCTGCCAATGCTAGAATGATATCAGCAGAAACACTGGTTTCCTCACAGTTAAAACTGAGAGACACATTAAACGACCAACCCACTGTAGAACGTGAGCTGATACACTTGATCATATTTGCATTTTCATGCAACTTTAATAATCATATTGATTCTCCCACTAATTCAAGAATAAGCTTTTCTACACAACCTGTATTCTCACTTTCACTGGCTTGCAGTCTGGCCCCCATACTCCACACCTCCACTCTCTGATCGACCACCATGTCTCTCAGCGCTCTCAGCTCAGCCCAGACATCAGGTGGTGTGGTCGTGCATTCGCCTGTCGTGCCTGTAGCTTCAGTGTTTTGGGTCTCTATCTGAAATTCACTCACCATATTCTGTTCCCCTGTCCGTTGAGTGATTTCATTCTCTCTGACCCCTCCACTCTCTTCCTGAGTCCATGCCCCAGACAGACAGAACACCCTCCACTCTCCTCCTGAGTCCATGCCCCAGACAGACAGAACACCCTCCACTCTCCTCCTGAGTCCATGTTCCAGACAGACAGAACACCCTCCACTCTCCTCCTGAGTCCATGTTCCAGACAGACAGAACACCCTCCACTCTCCTCCTGAGTCCATGCCCCAGACAGACAGAACACCCTCCACTCTCCTCCTGAGTCCATGCCCCAGACAGACAGAACAGCAACACAGGCAGAGCTTCAGCTCCCCTCATTCTGATACAATGCTTCTTCAGATATGATATAGTCTTTCATATACACAGAGAACACACATCGTAGTGAACCACAGCATGGGACACAAGCTGCACGTGTTCTCAAAGGTGTCTAGACAATAGGTCTAGACAATAATAAAACCAAAGACTGATAAAATAGAAGACAATTGAGAAGGTGTTTCCTTAAAGCAGGTCATTTCGATTAATGAGGCTACGACACTGCTTGTTGTCATTGTCAGTTGCCAGTCGCCAAGGTCATCAGATTTCAGGTTGTAAACACTGCTCCAGATAATGGGGAGGGTGCTAAGACGATAGGACCTGAAGGGGCATGGACACGGAGCCAAACCCAGAGCAGTGTACAGAGATCAGATCTACGCCCTCCTAACTTATTTAAATTAGGCTAAAGTATAGAATGTCACCTTTTTTTCTTATGTTGGTCCTGTGTGTCTCAGCTGGTAGAGCAAGGCCCTTACAATGTCACGATTGTGGGTTGGTTCCTGCTGGGGCCACCCGTAAGAAAATGTATCCATGCACTACTGTAAGTTTCTTTGGATAAAAACATCTGCTAAATGTAATATTCTATATTATTATAGCTAAGGCGTTAATTAGGAGAAAAGAGTGCAAAGTTGTTGTCTGACCAAGTTTTGTACCTATCGAGCATGCATGCATTAAATTGCTGAGGAGACTGAAGTAAAAAAAAAATATAAAACAATGTTGAAAAGCGGTGTGATAAAAGCATCTGTGTCCAAAGACCTGCCTTTATTTATCCATTGAAATTGCTTTATAATAAAGCAACAACAAAAAAGTGTTGATGTCTGTCCAGATACCGGAGGGCACAGTAGTTCATCTAACTCTAGGCCACTACCAAGCAGTAAAGACTATTTCCCTCTAGAGCTCCCTACTGTATGTCCTTGGATCCATACTGATAAACAGTCAGTCAGATACCAACACTATCAGATGGATAGTAACATGGCCGGTAAACAATTTAGTTATATGGGTGATTCCATTGGCAACTATCTCAGGGGGCAGAGCTGCACTTGTTGATTCCCCCATATGAAAAACAAAACACAGGTCTCAGGTCTAATTAAAAGGTTAAAACAACTATACGGAGTATGGTATTGAGGTAAAGCGTAAATGAAGAGTTTTCTGTTCAGACTTTGAGTTTTACTTGGTGCTAACGATAGGTACATTTAGGCCTTGTGGACAGACTCTGCCATTACTATATAATGTAACCTCATCATCCATCCCAAACCTTCTTCTTCCCACCAACCAGAAACACTGAGCTACTGTCATATTAACACATTCATCAAGATGCCATACAGACTGCAAAATAATACCACATTCTGCTTTTATTGATGCATTTATTAATACGGGAGCCATTTTGGATCCAAAAGGCCCTGACACACAGACTCTTCACTAGAGACCATTACAACATTTATTATGTTCTCACACCGTGAAGAGCAGGAAGCCACTGAAGATGTTGTGATTATTTGTGACATCATAGAGCCTGTTGCTTGCAGGGATGCGCATGTACACCAAATCTCCCTCCTCTAGCTCTACACTGACTCAATTAGACAGTGTCTCATAACCGCCAGCATTACATCCCTGTCTTCACATCATTTTCTGTCCATTCTTATACATGTATGCATAAAAGTAAAACGAGATCTGGACACTCATGGCAGTCAAGCTAATGTAGTAGAGTCCTCTCACTGGTGCTGTGAAGACACCTGTATCAGAGGAGTGTAAAGAGGAATGTGTGTTGTCGAGTGTGTTGTCACAGTTCAGTTTAAACTCTACATCACCCTCCTCAGATCGAAGACTCAACTATGGCTCTCAGAGTGACAAGCTAATGCTTTGCTAGACGTGTGTATGCTTGACGCAGATGTCAAGGCAATCATCTGTTTTACCTGCAGTTGCTCTCTTCAGCTCCTCCACCTGGCTCTCACTAGCACTCAGTCTGTTCTCCAGGGCTGAATAATCGTTCAAAAGTCAGGCCTACTCCATGACTACTCTTATGTATAATGCACTTCCTATGAACAGTAAGGTTTTAAGTACAGTGGCACTTTTGTAACAATATTTTTTATTGGAATTTCACAATATACACCCATATTAAGAGATACAATAACAAGGACAAAGCAAAAACAGCACTCCCTTACACATACCTGTATGCATATATATATACGCACACATACATATATATGTACATATACATACACACACACACACACACAACCACCATTTTCCTCTCCCCGCTCTTCTCACCCCATCCCCATCACTGCGTCCCTCAATACATGCATTTTAAGCAAACATACAAACAGAAATAAAATTTAAAAAAAAAAAAAATAGTTTAAATAATAATATTTAAACTTAAGAAAAAAGCTCAGTTTAAACCAAGAAGTTAGGTTCCACACCTGGAACATACAGAGTAACTGAAATAAATAGGTCACCACCATTTTAAGAGAATCCCTGCAGCATAATAGCTGATATCTCAGGTTCTAGATAGTTTAGATACGGTTCCCACACTTTGTAGAACTGATCTGTTTTAGAGTGCAATGTACATGTCAGATATTCCAGTGGCACCCATTCAAATAGTATCTTATGCCAATCTTTAATAGAAGGGACCTTATCATTAATCCACTGCAAGAGGATGTTTTTCCTCGCTGCGAAGGTAAGGATGTTGTAAAGCCTCCTCCTACCCACCGAGGTAACATGCCTACTAGGGAGACCTAACAGCAAAGAAACTGGATCTAATTCTAGATCCACCCTAGGATCTTTTCAATTTCTTGCAGAACACCAGACCAGTATCTTTGTATTTTGGAACATGACCATAAGCAATGTGTTAGGGTGCCTGTGTCCGTTTTACATTTAAGACACTGAGGAGAGGAGGAAGTTGGGCTGAAAGCATGCCTGCGGTTTGGGGATATATGCAACCTGTGTATTATTCTTAACTGGATTGCTCTAGTACGATTACATATAGATATTGTTTTTGCATATCTCCAAATGTCTTCCCACATCTCTTCGTCAATAGCAACAGACAGTTCTTTCTCCCACACTTGTTTCACCCTCTGTGTGTCGACACCAGCAAAGGACCTTAAAGCATCATAAAACAGACTTACAGACATTTTCCTTTGTGGGGAAAAAAGCATTCTTTCAATGACAGACACCTCAGGGTTGCCAATTAAGGTGGTGCTCTTCAAAATATAGTGTCTTACTTGTAGAAAGCGGAAAAAGTCCTGCTTTGGGAGTTGATATTTTTCAACCATCTGCTCAAATGACAATAAAATCTTATCAGTAAATAAATCATTTAGTCTCGTATGCCCTTATTAAGCCAAAGATTAAAGCCAGCGTCCAGCAATCCCGGACCAAAGTCTGGGTTGTTAAGGATTGGGGTAAGAGCAGAGGTAAGTTTGGACCTTCCCAAATAACGTTGAACTGACCTCCATACTTTGAGTGTATTAAGTGTAATGGGATTACTGCATTTATCTTTTACAGACTTGAAACTTCTGAAAAATAAGAGATCCTGTAAGGGTATTCTGAAAAAGAAGTCTCAATGTCTAACCAAATAGAGTCATCATCATTTGTGATCCAGTCAGAAATATAACACAGGTGGGCACACCACTGATAAAGTCTAATATTGGGCAGATCCAAGCCGCCCATAGAGCTTGGCAACTGTAATATTGCCATCTTTAGTCTTGGCTTGCGTTTACTCCATATAAAGGAACTTAGCCATCCATTTACGTCCTTTATTACCTTATTGGAGAGTAAGACTGGGATCATTTGGATTGGGTAAAGTAGTCTAGGTAAGATGTTCATTTTCAAGAGGGATATTCTACCCAACCATGAAATGGGAAGAGAGTTCCAGCGCTCCAGATCGTGTCTTACTGTATCAAACAAGGGGACAAAATTGGCTTTATACATTTGCTGGAATTTAGGAGTTACAAATATACCCAGGTATGTAAAACCTGAGGGAGACCATTTAAAAGGAAAGGGGGGAGAAGTATTAGGTACCGAGTGAAGGTTACCAAGTGGCATAGCCTCTGATTTAGTTAAGTTAATTTTGTAGCCTGAGAATTCGCTGAATAATTCAATAATATTAACAAGAGATGTAATTGAAGTCTCTGGGCTAGAGAGGAATATCAGGACATCGTCAGCATACAAGCTTATTTTATGGTGAACGTCACCAATGAGCAGCCCTTGTATAGCAGGCGTTACTCTGATGGCCTCGGCCAGTGGTTCCATAGCGAGTGCAAATAGGAGAGGGGACAAAGGACAGCCCTGCCTGGTACCTCTGTGTATAGAGAAGCTATTTGACCTTATCCCATTAGTAAGGACAGCAGCCTGAGGATCATCATATAAAATTTTCACCCATTTTATAAAGTTGTCCCCTAGACCAAATTTAGTCAGAGCAAAGAATAAGTAAGACCACTCCACACGATCAAATGCTTTCTCAGCATCTAAGGAGAGCACAAGACCATCCATAGCACTTCTTTGGTAGGCTTGAATTACATTAAGGAGCCGCCTGACATTGTTACATGATTTCCGGCCCTTGATGAAGCCAGTTTGGTCTCCTTTCACAATTAGTGGTAGTGAGTCTTCTAATCTTGTGGCTAGAATTTTAGATAGCAATTTTCTGTCCACATTCAGAAGGGAAATGGGTCTATACGAGGAACAAGACTCTGGGCATTTTCCTTTTTGAGAATAAGTGATATGTTGGCATCCCTCAGTGTTTGAGGGAGCTGGCCATTTAAAAATGAATGGTTAAACATATCACGCAATGGCTCAAGGATCAGGCCATGGAACTCCTTATAGAACTCACTGCCAAACCCGTCTGGTCCCGGGCCTTACCATTTTGCATATTCTTAATTGCGAACCTTATCTCTTCTTCGGTAATAGGGGCATTAAGGAGAGATCTCTGCTCTTCGTCGATAGTGGGAAGCTTGATCTTAGAAAAGAAGTCCTCCATTAATTTGGGTGCATCATTTGTCAGTTCTGAGGTATAAAGATTCGTATAAAATTTCTTAAATGAGTCACTTATCAATTTATTTTCATATAAATTATTGCCATCAGAATCTGTAATCATAGCAATTGACTGTGAGTCAGCTCTCTTTTTAGCTAGGTATGCCAAGTACTTTCCTGGTTTATCTCCATGTTCATATAGCTTTTGCCTAACGAATCTCATTTTCTTTTCAGCGTCCTGAGTTAGGAGAGAGTCCAGCGTTGATCTAAGGACTAATATTTCCTTTAATAGGGCAGGAGTGGGAGTTTTAATGTAGTCTTTCTCTTTAGTTCCTAATTCCCCTCCAACGTTTTTGCTTTTCACGCTTTTTCCGCCTCTTAGTGGCTGTGTCTGACATAATCAGGCCCCTGGCGACGCTTTACAGGTTTCCCAAAGGAGCGAGGGTTGTCTGTTGATTGAGAGTTAATAGAGAAAATGCTTTAAACTCTGCAATAAAATATGATGTAAAGGTATGGTCTTGAAGAATGGTTGTATTCAACCTCCAATGTCTTGACAGATTGGATGCTCCGTTGATTTTTATGTCCAGTATCACCTCCGCATGGTCCGATACGACTATGCTTCCTATCTTAGCGGATAAAACAGACTGCAAAGACGTCCTGGGCATAAAAAAGTAATCTATTCTAGTCTGACATCCATGAGGCGCAGAGAAAAAAGTGAACTCTCTGCTGGAGGGATGAAGGGTTCTCCAAACATCAGAATACCCCAGATCATCACAAATAGCTTTAAGTGACTTAGCTTGAGAAGAGAGTGAAGCTATACCGCTGGGAAACTTGTCCATAAAGGGGTTTAACAAACAGTTAAAATCTCCTCCAACCACTGCAGTGTCTGAGTTTAATTCTGAAAAGTCCAGAAATACCTTAGTGAGGAAATCTGGGGGGTGGGCAGGGGGGAAGTAAATATTCATTATGGAAATGTTCTGCCCTTGCAAGGTACCATTAATTATAACAAAACGACCAAGTTTATCTTTCACACAATTCAACACCTTAAATGGTAGGTTCTTTTTCACAAT
This sequence comes from Brachymystax lenok tsinlingensis, assembly GCA_030435695.1. NCBI lineage: Eukaryota > Metazoa > Chordata > Actinopteri > Salmoniformes > Salmonidae > Brachymystax > Brachymystax lenok. The sequence continues at coordinate 48,765,127 of CM059814.1, forward strand.
AATTGCTACCCCTCTGCTTCTGGATGTAAATGATGAGAAAAACACCTGACCAAACCCCCCTTGTTGCAATTTCAAATGTTCCTTATCATCCAGATGAGTTTCTTGCAGCAGAGCAATATCAATATTCTCTTTTTCAAAAAGATAATACCTTCTTCCTTTTAATGGGGTTGTGGCTCCCTCTAATGTTCCATGTACACACACGTAGTCTGTTACCTGCCATTGCACTTTGACCAACCAATATCCAGACTGAATCCTACTGTAAAAATGGGGTGGTACCTTTTCTCATGTGTTAAACTTTCCTCAATTTCACCGAGCATAAACAAACGATATAAACCCTGAACCTGAACTATAATAAACCCAAAAATTAAACATGTAACAGCCCAAAAAGGGGTTTTCCCACTAGCTAACATGCCGGGGATTTCAACTCTCCAGTGTAGACTCTTAAGTCCGCATAGCCACTCCATAGCCTCATCTTCTATATATATGGAAATGAAAATCAATAGAAGGAGATTGAGGCTCTTCCACCTAAAACCAAGCCTGGGCACCAATATAGATTCACACATATCTCCGGCTGAACTATAGCGGCAGTTATTTTAGCAAGAAAAATAATAAAATATATGAATATTAAAGATATCAATATTACCGAACAGGACCACATGAGAACTCACACCACTGTTTCATCTTTTTTTTTAAGTTATCAAATTCTGCGGAGGTGCTTGCAGTTATTTACCCGAGAGAGTCCATAAACGCAGCAGCCTCTTTAGGTGTGTAGAGTTTTTTAGGCGATCCGTTGACCATAACCTTCAATGTGGCTGGGTACAGCAGTGCATAGTCCATCTTCATTCTCTTGAGTCGAGCCTTCACCTCGTCAAACGCCTTACGTCTCCGTACAACCACTGTGGAGTAATCATTGAAGAATGAGACCCTTGGACCTTGACGTTGATTACCGTCAGAGCCGATTTTCCTAGCCACATCCATGACGCGTTGCTTGTCGCTGAAGTTGTGGAACTTTATGACCACTGGCCGTGGGCGTTGGTTGGGACCGGGCATCGGTGCTTGAGCGCGATGGGCTCTGTCCAGCTTCACACGACCAGCCTTAGTGTCCATTTGTAGGTAGTCCGGGATCCATTCCTCAAAATATTTTACTGAATGTGTCCCTTCCGAGTTTTCCGGGAGTCCCACCACACGGATATTGCATCTGCGTCCTCGATTATCCAAGTCATCAATGTGCTCGGCCATTTCGCGCACCTGTTTCTCAAGTGCCTTTATTTTAGTGTCCATTGATGTAGTTGAAGTTTCCACAGTAGCAATTCTTTCTTCCGCCTCATCCACACGTTTGACAACTCTCTGTAGTTCAGCTGAATGGCCTGCTATTGCTTCCAAGACCGTTCCTATCTTAACATCGATCACTTTAGTAATGTTATCTGTCATCCTTTGTATCAGCAGGTCCATTGTGCCTGGATCCGCAGTGGCGCCAGCTTCGCTAACGCTAGCTAGCTCCTCCTGCACATCTACAGGGATTTTGGTTTTGGTCGACTTCTTAGTAGTTTTGCTGGGCATGTTGTCGGAAGTTTTTGAGAAATAGCCGTCAAGACTCATTGTAGGATAACTTATTTAGCACATTTTACCACTTTTTCAAGCTAGAGGATTAATGTAAAAAGATAAATTTACGAATGCCACGGGAGCTCGCTGAAACACAGTGTTCTCTCTAAGGCGCCATTTTCTTCCCCCTACAGTGGCACTTTTAATATACATTATGTAAACATACCTGCAAGACACCACATATTCCATAGAATTAGGAAATATTCAAGTATTTCTGTAATTTAGGTGAACTATCCCTTTTTAACAACCAGTAAATCCCTCTTACTTATAAAATCACTCTTACTTATTACCTGCATTCTCAGCCTCACTGGCTGTCACTCTGTCCCCAATGGCTGATAGTTCAGCTGCTTGGGCTAAAATTACAGAAACATAAGCTATTCAAGTTTATGTAAAACAGGTGGGAAATAATCATGATCATTCATATAAGCAATATAGAGAATTACCTACATTATTTACCTGCAGCTCCTCCACCTGGCTCTTACTGCCACTCAATCCAGCTGTCAGGTCTGGAATGATAGAAGAAATATGAAAAACAGTTAATGTGGACCTTGCTTCTGATTGGGGAACGGGGTGTCTGAAAAATCCAAGGACAGGAAATATGGTGGGAAATTGTTGAGGCCTTATGTACCTCTTGGCGTAATAAGGCCTAAGTATGTAAGTGCCTTACAAACTAAACTGAAAGAAATGTCCATCCAGAATGTTAAATGTTCATTATTTCCACTCTCACTGACAATCAATCAATCAAATGTAACTTTAGTTGACTCTTGACTGTAAAGCAATAAATAATAAGCATAAATGACCTGCATTGTCACGATCTTCTTTATTGACCGACCAAGACGCAGCGATGCTTCCAGTATACATACTTATTTATTCGTAAACTGGGAAAATAATAAACACGTGAAGATCGTAACACCGGTGTGGCTAACAAAGTGCACACACCAACTATACATACTAAACAAACAATAATAACCCACAAAACCCTAGTGCAAAACCACAAACATATATATGGTTCCCAATTAGAGGTAACGACACTCAGCTGCCTCTAATTGGGAACCATTAACCTAACATAACCATTAAATAAACAACCTAGAACTCAAAAACCCTACACCAAAAACTAAACTAAACACGCCAGCCTGTAAAACTCAGGCCTGGACGTGACAGTACCGCCCCAAAGGCGCGGACTCCGACCGCACCAAAAGTCCATGGGGGGTCTTCGGGTGGACCTTTTAGTCCCTGGGCTAGAAGGCCCTGGGCTAGAAGCCGGAACAGTTCGTGCTGGACTCATGAAGCGCACAGGGGACCTGGTGCAGGAAGCAGGAGCAGGCTGTGCTGGACACACGATGCGCACAGGGAACCTGGTGCGGGGAGTAGGAGCAGGCTGTGCTGGACTCACGATGCGCAGAGGGGACCTGGTGCGGGGAGTAGGAGCAGGCTGTGCTGGACTCGCGATGCGCACAGGGGACCTGGTGCGGGGAGTAGGAGCAGGCTGTCCTGGACTCGCGATGCACGCAGGGGACCTGGTGCGGGGAGTAGGAGCAGGATGTGCTGTACTCGCGGGGAGTAGGAGCAGGCTGTGCTGTACTCGCGATGCGCACAGGGGACCTGGTGCAGGAAGCAGGAGCAGGCTGTGCTGGACACACGATGCGCTCAGGGAACCTGGTGCGGGGAGTAGGAGCAGGCTGTGCTGGACTCGCGATGTGCACAGGGGACCTGGTGCGGGGAGTAGGAGCAGGATGTGCTGTACTCGCGGGGAGTAGGAGCAGGCTGTGCTGTACTCGCGATGCGCTCAGGGGACCTGGTGCGGGGAGCAGGAACAGGCTGTGCTGGACTCGCGATGCGCACAGGAACTCTGGTGCGGGGAGCAGGAACGGGCCGTGTAGGACTCACAATGCGCACTGGAACTCTGGTGCGGGGAGCAGGAACGGGCCGTGTTGGACTCACAATGCGCACTGGAACTCTGGTGCGGGGAGCAGGAACGGGCCGTGTTGGACTCACGATGCGCACTGGGACTCTGGTGCGGGGAGCAGGAACGGGCCGTGTTGGACTCACGATGCGCACTGGGACTCTGGTGCGGGGAGCAGGAACGGGCCGTGTTGGACTCACGATGCGCACTGGGACTCTGGTGCGGGGAGCAGGAACGGGCCATGCTGGGCTCACGACATGCACAGGGATCCTGGTGCGTGGAACAGGGACAGGACGTGCTGGACCCACGGCGCGCACAGGAGACCTGGATCGCAGAGCCGGCACCATCCTACCAGACTGCACACTCACCCTAGCCTCACAGATGAGGGAAGCTGGAATGTCGCGCACCGGGCTGTGGGCGCGAACCGGAGACACCGCACGCAGAGCCGGCGCAGGATATCTCGGTCTAAGAAAGTGCACTGGAGACTTAGCGCGCAGAGCCGGCACCACTCTTCCAGGCAGCACACTCACCCTAGCCTGACAGATGAGTGGAGCTGGAATGTTGCGCACCGGGCTGTGGACACGCACCGGAGACACTGCACGCACAACAGGTGCAGGATATCCTTGTCCGAAGAGGCGCACCGGAGACCAGGAGCGCTGAGCCGGCACCTCTCCTCCAGGCTGCACGCTCAACCTAGCCCGACAGATGAGGGGAGCTGGAATTTCGCGTACCGGTCTATGAATGCGCACTGGAGACACGCATCACTGCATAGCACGGCGTCTTACCAGTGCGACGCTCCCTCCAAAGAGCACGTGGAGTTAGCTCAGGAGTCCACCCGGCCAACCTCCCCGTGTGCCCCCCAATTTCTTTGGGGGGGGCTGCCTCTCGGGCTTCCTAGCCAGGCGTGTTCCAGCATCTCTCTCCCTATCAAAGCTCCGCTCTGCCCTCGCTGCTTCCATCTCCTCCTTGGGGCGACGATGCTCCGCAGTCTTCTTCCAGGGTCCCTCTCCAGCCAGGATTTCCTCCCATGTCCAGAAATCCTGTCTCTTTTGCTGCTTGGTCCTGTATTGGTGGGTTATTCTGTCACGATCTTCTTTATTGACCGACCAAGACGCAGCGATGCTTCCAGTATACATACTTATTTATTCGTAAACTGGGAAAATAATAAACACGTGAAGATCGTAACACCGGTGTGGCTAACAAAGTGCACACACCAACTATACATACTAAACAAACAATAATAACCCACAAAACCCTAGTGCAAAACCACAAACATATATATGGTTCCCAATTAGAGGTAACGACACTCAGCTGCCTCTAATTGGGAACCATTAACCCAACATAGAAATAAACAACCTAGAACTCAAAAACCCTACACCAAAAACTAAACTAAACACGCCAGCCTGTAAAACTCAGGCCTGAACGTGACCTGCATTCCCTTTCTCCACTTCCTGCACTTTATTCTTGGTGACCATCGGCTCCACCCCAAGACCGGTCGCTGTGTTTCTCTGCTCCTTTGCCTCAGCCTCACTGGCTGTCACTCTGACCTCAATGTTCTTCAGCTTCTCTCTCTGCTCCACTACGATGGTTCCCAGGTTGTGCACCATGTCTCTCAGCTCCTTCATCTCAGTCCAGATGTCAGGTGAGGTGGTCATCTGTTCGTTGGTTGTCTCTGAAGCGTAAGTCATTTGGCTCTCGATCTGAACCTCTCTCACCCTGCTCGCTCTCCCTGCACTGTGACCCTGTTGAGTGATGTCACTCTCTCTGACCACCTCCACTCTCCTCCTGAGCCCATGCCCCAGACAGACAGAACAGCAACACCAGCAAAGCAACAGTACCCCTCATTCTGAAACGATACCTCTTCAGATATGATGCACTTTGAGGCTCAGACCCTCGACTCATATACACACATCTCAGTTAAGCAGTACGTGTACAAGAGACACGTCATACTCAGTGGAAAAATACTAAAGCCATAAGGACTTTCCGATAAAAAAATAGAACATTTTATCAGATAAGTTTCAACACGTAGCAGTTCAGTTCAATCGATGTTGCATAAGACTGTAAGAAGTCTGCAACTGCAGTGATCTCATGTCTCAGTACAGTCTGTTTGTGAATAGGTTCAGAACTATGTTGTAAAAGACACAAACTTGTAATATAATCAGAATCTATCAGAGCACTTCTAGAACAAATGCTGCAGCTGTAGTGTAGAGCAGACAGGGAGTGAATTGGTGCATATTTTGGGGAGGGAGGGTAGCGCATTGCAGTAATAGGCTATATGAGGTGAGGTCAGGTTTGGAGTTTAGCCGTTGTACAGAGGTTAACACCCCTAGACTTGTGATATGTGAGTAGGGTGAAGTTGACCTTAAAATATGTTCTTGGGTCAGTTTTGCCTTATTCAAACTAATGATTATGATCGGGGAGGGGAAACTGATCCTAGATCTGTACCTAGGGAAACTTCATCCCAGAGTTTATGATAGGTGTAGGCTGGATCTCCAAGTAGGCTGGATCTAAGCATTATGGCGAAGGTCCACCGAGCATTCTAGGCAAAGGGAAGATTATGCCATACTGCTTCTCCTCCTATCCAGTGTTTCATATCTGCATTCTGTAAACACAGAAGGGGAAGGACGGGGTCAAGAGACCAGGAAAGCGGAGAAAGAATAAGTTCAAGGCAATGAGAAAAAAATATATTACATAAGTGAACTTGCCTTCCCCTGTCTAGCTACCTGGCTGTCTGCCTCCTGCAGAGTTGTGCTACATCAAACATAATCATTGTAAATGCTTCAATGAATTACATGAGATATGCGTACAAAATCACCTAAACAAAAATGACTTTGTACTGGGGAGAACCCCAAAATGGTTTGGAGGACTGGGGTACCCACAATGCATTATAAACGGTAACGTTGTTGTGACGTCATGTTGTTGCGCTAGAACTGCACGACCCAACAAGAAGCCTGTGGGTGGTGGTCGATTCGTTCAGCCTTTTTACAGTAAAAGCAACTGAACTAACTATCACGCTAATTTGGAGTAGCCCTACCTAAATCAGTTAATTAAGCCCAGGTAAGCACCATTTCGCAGGCTTTTGGGGCGCGAGCTGCTACTAGCCAGCATGCTAACGAAGCTGAGCTAGAACAAGTAAACTGGTTCAACGTTAACGTATCTAATTTGACAACAGCTTTAGGGAATTGCAAACTAATAAAACAGTAAGTACATGTTGGCTAACTAGAAGTTTTGATACAATAATACAGTGCATTCGGGAAGGTATAGGCCCCTTTTTCCACATTTTGTTACGTTACAGCCTTATTCAAAATAGATTAAATTGTAACCCCCCTCAATCTATACACAATACCCAATAATGACAAAGCCAAAGGAAAAACATGATTTTAGATTTTTGCAAAGGTATAGAGAATACAAACTGAAATATCACATTAACATAAGTATTCAGACCCTTTACTCAGTACTTTGTTGAAGCACCTTTGGCAGGGATTACAGCCTCGAGTCTTAGGTATGACGCTACAAGCTTGGCACACTTGTATTTGGAGAGTTTCTCATTCTTCTCTGCCGATCCTCTCAATCTCTGTCAGGTTGGATGGGGAGCATTGCCGCTATTTTCAGGTCTTTCCAGAGATGTTAGATCGGGTTCAAGTCCGGGCTCTGCTGGGCCACTCAAGGATATTCAGAGACTTGTCTTGAAGCCACTCCTGCGTTGTCTTGGATGTGTACTTAGGGTCGTTGTCCTATTGGAAGGTGAACTGACGCCCCAGTCTGAGGTCCAGAGCGCTCTGGAGCAGGTTTTCATTAAGTATCTCTGTACTTTGCAACGTTCATCTTTCCCTCGATCTGCTGAAAAACATCCCCACAGCATGATGCTGCCACCACCAAGCTTCACCGTAGGGATGATGCCAGATTTCCTCCAGCTGTGACGCTTGGCATTCAGGCCAAAGAGTTAAATTTTGGTTTCATCAGAGAAGAGAATCTTGTTTCCCATGGTCTGAGAGTCCTTTAGGTGGCTTTTGGCAAACTCCAAGCAGGCTGTCATGTGCCTTTTTACTGAGGAGTGGCTTCCATCTGACCACTCTACCATAAAGGCCTGATTGGTAGAGTGATGCAGAGATGGTTGTCCTTCTGGAAGATTCGCCCATCTCCACAGAGGAGCTCTGTCAGAGTGACCATCGGGTTCTTGGTCACCTCCCTGACCAAGGCCCTTCTCCCACGATTGCTCAGTTTGGCCGGGCGGCCAGCTCTATGAAGAGTCTTGGTGGTTCCAAACTTCTTCCATTTAGAATGCTGGAGGCCACTGTGTTCTTGGGGACCTTCAATGCTGCAGAAATGTTTTGGTACCCTTCCTCAGATCTGTGCCTCGACACAATCCTGTCTTGGAACTCTACAGACAATTCCTTCAACTACATGGCTTGGTTTTTGCTCTGTCAACTGTGGGACCTTATATAGACTGGTGTGTGCCTTTCCAACTCCTGTCCAATCAATTGAATTTAACACAGGTGGACTCCAATCAAGTTGTAGAAACAGCTCAAGCATGATCAATGGAAACAGGATGCACCTGAGCTCAATTTCGAGTCTCATAGCAAAGGGTCTGAATACGTATGTACATAAGGTGTTACTGTTTTTTTATTTTGAATACATTTGCAAAAAATTCTTAACCCGTTTTCGCATTGTCGTTATGGGGTATTGTGAGTAGATTTAGGATATCTTTTTTAAAATCCATTTTAGAATAAGTCTGTAACAGAACAAAGGGAAGGTGTCTGAATACTTTCTGAATGCACTGTGCGAAAGCGATAATCAAAGAGGGACTGGCTATGCGTTCTATGGAAAATAATGAATGACGTGGAAGATGTGGAACTAACCTTCCATGGAGTTGCATTATTTTCCAGAGAACTCATTGAGCCCCGAGTTAATTATCCCTTTTATACCATGGTTATAATTGAACACGTTTGCCGCTAGAAATGTGTTAAATATCCAGTTGAAATAATGCACGCTCTAGAATGCCCTTCAAAAGTATTCAATAATGCCATGGTATAATTAAGCAATAAGGCTTGAGGGGGGGTGTGGTATATGGCCAATATATATTGGCCATAAACCTCCGAGGTGCATTATTGCTATTATAAACTGGTTAACAACGTAATTAGAGCAGTAAAAATAAATGTTTTGTCATACCCGTGGTACATGGTCTGATATACCACGGCTGTCAGCCAGCCAATCAGCATTCAGGGCTCGACCACCCAGGTTATAAACTGGGTGGTTTCAGCCCTGAACACTGATTGGCTGACAGCCGTGGTATATCAGACCGTATTCCCACGGGTATGACAAATTCTCAAATTCGTTAACCAGGTTATAATAGCAATAAGGCACCTTGGGGGTTTGTGGTATATAATCAATATACAGCGGCTAAGGGTTGTATCCAGGCACTCTGCGTCGTGCGTAAGAACAGCCCTTAGCCGTGGTATATTGGACCTATACCGCACCCCCTCAGGCCTTATTGCTTTAAATAACGCACAGTAGAATTCGATGGCTTTAAGTTCATTCTTAGATGTTCAAGCTGCTTTTGAAAGCAACAGTTTAATTGAAAACATTATTGTCATTGCTGAATTAGATTTTCATAATAGCAAGCTAGGACTGATGGTTTGGTTAGCTAAACTCGCAAGTCTGGTTACCAAGTCAACTACTGTAGCTACTGGATGTTGAACACATTTATAGCAGCAAATGTGTTAAATTATAGCCATGGTATGAAAGGGATAATGAACTCTGGGCTCTATGCGTTCTCTAAAAAATAATGCAACTCTGTGGAAGGTTAGTTCACTCCGACGTGGACCACACCTTCCACGTCGTTCATTATTTTCCATAGAACTCGTTGATTATCCTTTACATAATGCACGCTCTAGAATGCCCTTCAAGCCAACCAGAAAGGAGTATTCAACAATGCCATGGTATAACTAGCTTGCCAAGTTGTCTGCCTGCGTTAGCGAACAGCAGCTAGCTGGGTGGCCGAGGAGAACAGACGTGTGGAGACTGATTGCTAGCCAGTTAGCTTTCGCTAAACCTTCCAGGGCATGACACACATCATGTCTAGCCAACTAGCTATCTAGAACATTTTCGCTAGGTAGCTAACGTTATTGTCTAACTAGCTATACATGTTTTATGGTCGACTGAAAGAGTCAAACCAGTAACTTTACTACAGTGTTGGTTTTGTACTTCCTAGACTGATGTACATCACATCATTCATGTGTTGTACATTGTGCAGTTGAGAAACTCGGGTATAATATAAGCAGTAATGTATGTATGTTGGCTACCTGATATGAGAATGTGTGTAACTGAATCCTGGTACTGTTTGCGCTTCTCTCCTGTCCCCTCCAGAGATTTGTAGAGGTCAGACTGGCTATGTCTGAGCCCTAAGGCACAGCAGACCATCCCAACTGGACCACTACAAGTAAGACCTGCTAGTAGTAAGCCTATATCTGACCAGGGTTTGGGTCAGTTCCAATGCAATTCATTCTATTCAGAGAGTGAGTAGCAATTTCAATTCAGTTTCAATTCCTCTCTAAATATAAATTAAATTGCCCGATCCAAGGTCTGATGTGGATCTTACATTCTGCCCTTTATATTCTGCTATTTGTTTATTTTTAAACGTTTTATTTAACCTTTATTTAACTAGGCAAGTTCGTTAAGAACAAATTCTTATTTACAATGATGGCCTACCAAAAGGCCTCCTGCGGGGGACGGGGGCTGGGAATAAAAATATAGGACCAAACACACATCACAACAAGAGAGACACCACAACACTACATAAAGAGAGACCTAAGACAACAACATAGTGTGGCTATGTATTTTTCCCTGTCAACATTGCGAGTTGCAGCCCACTCACACACGCTGCAGGAGATCGATCAATTGAGACAAAAGACATTGTGTCCCTTAAAGAGAGGAAATAAAATGACTGTGACCAGCCCTGTTCTGAGAGCTGACCGTCTCCCTCTCCCCTACAGTGCAGTGAACCAAATGGGTCGTTGTGTCTTTCTGTTCATGCTACTACAGACCCTGCAGACATTGGCCGAAGGTAGACATGAAGTATATCTACCTCCTCTCTCTCTCTCTCTCTCTCTCTCACAGATGGCCATTTTATTTGCGTGTATGTTAACTCTCTCCCCTTCTTCTCCTCTCTCTCTATTAGATGGCCAGTTGCTGTGTGTGTGTGAGGGCAGCGGCTGCCTCAACTCCCCCCAGTGCGAGGGCTCTCAGTGCTACTCGTCAGTGGCGGTCAGTAGCCATGGGGCCGTAGTAACACGGGGCTGCCTGCAGGGATCAGAGAAGACCCGTTTGATCTGTTCTACGGCCTCCTCCCTCAGCCATGCCCTGCTCTGCTGCTCCAGCTTCATGTGCAACAGCAACGCCACCGCCAGCTCACTACTGCCCCTCCTCACTACAGGTGGGAACTGCACCGCTTAAACTACTTTTAAGAAAAGCAAAGACTTTGGCTTATTTCATGGCATGCTGGGTCCAGTTATAGTGATGTAACATTTTCTCTCTCTCTCTTCCGGCTTTCTCCCTCCAGCTCCAGAAGAAGAGCCTGTGAGGTATCGTGTGGAGACTCTGGCCCTGTTTGTATTGGGTCCAGTAGTGATCCTAACCCTCCTGTCAGTCCTATCTGTGTTGGGCTGCAGGAGGCTGCACCACGGCAGGCTACAGAGACTACAGGAGTTTGACCCAGAACAAGATGCGATTGACGGACTCATCACCTCTACTGTTAGGGACAGCACTCTGGCTGTAAGAAGAAAAGACTTGTATGAGTTTGTTTGCATGTATTTTATAGAGAGAACCCTGATGACCTCTGTATCTCCCCAACCTCTCTCTAGGAGCTGTTGGACCACTCCTGTACGTCAGGCAGTGGTTCAGGCCTGCCCTTCCTGGTCCAGAGAACTGTGGCCAGACAGATCAGCTTGATGGAGTGTGTAGGTACGTAGAAAGGCAACAATTAGATCAGCCTGATGGCGTGTGTAGGTACATAGAATCACAACACATATAACAGACAAACACATAATAGAAATGTAAACAGGGGTTTTGTAACGAATGACGTCTCTCTCCCCATGTCTTTAGGTAAGGGGCGTTATGGAGAGGTCTGGAGGGGTCAGTGGCAGGGGGAGAACGTGGCTGTGAAAATCTTCTCCTCCCGAGACGAGAGTTCATGGTTCAGAGAGACTGAGATCTACAACACAGTGCTACTGAGACACGAGAACATACTGGGTGAGTAGGAGTCCATCTCTCTCTCTCTCTCTCTCTCTCTAACCCACATCCAGCTTTCACACGCTATATTGGACACAAACACACAACATATTGAACAATGTTATGATATGAAATGGTCATATTCAAGTAATATTTAATAATGGTCAGGGTTCTCCCCAAAGAATGTAAGAGCGGTGGTGTTGTCATATACAGTGCCTTCGGGAAGTATTCAGACCCCTTGACCTTTTCAACATACTTTATAGCCTTATTCTAAAATTTATAAAAATCGTTTTTTCCCCTTAATCTACACACAATACCCCATAATGATGAAGCAAAAACAGGTTTGTAGAAATGTTTGCACAAAATAAATGAAATTTCACGTTTGCATACGTTTTCAGGCCCTTTACGCAGTACTTTGAAGCAACTTTGGCAGCGATTACAGCCTCGAGTCTTCTTGGGTATGATGCTACAAGCTTGGCACACCTGTATTTGGGGAGTTTCTCCCATTCTTCTGTATAGGGAGCGTCGCTGCACAGCTATTTTCAGGTCTCTCCAGAGATGTTAGATCAGGTTTAAGTCTGGCTGGCCCACTCAAGGACATTCAGAGACTTGTTTTCCTGCATTGCCATTCCTGCATTGTCTTGGCTGTGTGCTTAGGGTCGCTGTCCTGTTCGAAGGTGAACCTTCGCCCCGTCTGAGGTCCTGAGCAGGTTTTCATCAAGGATCTCTGTACTTTGTTCCGTTCATCTTTGCCTTGATCCTGACTGGTCTCCCAGTCCCTGCCACTGAAAGACATCCCCACAGTAGGATGCTGCCACCACCATGCTTCACCGTAGGGATGGTGCCAGATTTCCTCCAGATGTTACGCTTGGCATTCAGGCCAAAGAGTTCAATCTTGGTTTCATCAGACCAGATTATCTTGTTTCTCACAGTCAGAGTCCTTTAGGTGCCTTTTGGCAAACTCCAAGTGGGCTGTCATGTGCCTTTTACTGAGGAGTGGCTTCCGTCTGGCCACTCTACCATAACGGCCTGATTGGTGGAGTGCTGCGGAGATGGTTGACCTTCTGGAAGATTCTCCCATCTCCACAGAGGAGCTCTGTCAGAGTGACCATCGGGTTCTTGGTCACCTCCCTGACCAAGGCCCTTCTCCCCGATTGCTTCCTAGAGTCTTGGTGGTTCCAAACTTCTTCCATTTTAAGAATGATGGAAGCCACTGCAGAGAATTTTTGGTACCCCAGATCTGTGCCTCGACGCAATCCTGTCTTGGAGCTCTACAGATAATTCCTTCAACCTCATGGCTTGGTTTTTGCTTTGACATGTACTGTCAACTGTGGGACCTTATATAGACGTGTGTGCCTTTCCAAATCATGTCCAGTCAATTGAATTTACCACAGGTGGACTCCAATAAAGTTGTAGAAACATCTCAAGGATGATCAATGGAAACAGGATGCACTTCAACTCAATTTCGAGTCTCATAGCAAAGGGTCTGAATACGTATGTACAGTTGAAGTCGGAAGTTTACATACACCTTAGTTAAATACATTTAAACTCAGTTCACAATTCCTGACATTTAATCCTAGTAAAAATTCCCTGTTTTAGGTCAGTTAGGATCACCACTTTTTATTTTAAGAATGAAATGTCAGAATAATAGTAGAGAGAATGATTTGAAACTTTTGTTTCTTTCATCACATTTCCAGTGGGTCAGAAGTTTACATACACTCAATTAGTATTTGGTAGCATTGCCTTTAAATTGTTTAACCTGTTACGGATCCAATCCCGTGAACGGGATCGATTTTGACAACATCCAGTGAAATGCAGAGCGCCAAATTCAAATTACAAAAATACTAATTTCAAACATTCATGAAAATACAAATGCTGCACACCCTTCAAAAGCTTAGACTCTTGTTAATCTAACAGCATTGTCAGATTTCAAAAAGGCTTTACGGCGAAAGCAGAACATTTGATTATCTGAGGACAGCACCCCCACTCAAACTCAATTAGCATAATAACATAACCAGCAGAGGTGTCACTACTCAAAAATAGCATAAAATAAATCGCTTACCTTTGATGATCTTCCTCTGATGGCATATCAAAGCGTCCAGGTTACACAATAAAAGGTCCTTTTGTTCGATAAAGTTCCTCTTTATATTCATATAGCTCCGTTTGGTTGGCGCGTTTTGTTCAGTAATCCACCTGCCCAAAGGCTTTCATCCATGCAGACAAACGATATCCCAAAAGTACCCGTAAAGTTCGTCGAAAAAAGTCAAACAGCATTTGTAATCAATACTCAGATACCCTAAAATGAATATACACTATAATATTTCAGACGGAATATAACCTGCTGAATAGAAGAGAAAAATAACCGAGCGCGCATTCCCTGTTACGCGCAAAATCCAAAACAGGACACTTGACGTGAACTCAGGAACAAGTGGTCTTACTCCCTTGATTTTCATGATTGAACGTTCAAACCTTTTTCTAAAGACTGACATCTAGTGGAAGCCATAGGAACTGCAATCTGGGAGCTAAAATACCCTGCTTTGAATAGCATGCCAATTGAAAACAGTGTGACATGACTGATTCAGACATCCCGGATGGATTTTGCTCGGGTTTTTGCCATATCAGTTCTGTTATACTCACAGACATTATTTTAACAGTTTTAGAAACTTCAGAGTGTAATTATATGTATATCCTAGCTTCTGGGCCTGAGTAACAGGCTGTTTACTTTGGGCACGTTTTTCATCCGAACTTCAAAATACTGCCCCCTAGCCCTAAGAAGTTAACTTGGGTCAAATGTTTTGGGTAGCCTTCCACAAGCTTCCCACAATAAGTTGGGTGAATTTTGGCCCATTCCTCCAGACAGAGCTGGTGTAACTGAGTCAGGTTTGCAGGCCTCCTTGCTCGCACATGCTTTTTCAGTTCTGCCCACCAATTTTCTTTGGGATTGAGGTCAGGGCTTTGTGATGGCCACTCCAATATCTTGACTTTGTTGTCCTTAAACCATTTTGCCACAACTTTGGAAGTATGCTTGGGGTCATTGTCCATTTTGGAAGACTCATTTGCGACCAAGCTTTAACTTCTTGACTGATGTCTTGAGATGTTGCTTCAATATATCCACACAATTTTCCTGCCTCATGATGCCATCTATTTTGTGAAGTACACCAGTCCCTCCTGCAACTGGTGTACTTCACAAAGTCCTTCAAAACACCGGTCCTTCACAACATGATGCTGCCACCCCCGTGCTTCATGGTTGGGATGGTGTTCTTCGGTTTGCAAGCCTCCCCCTTTTTCCTCCTAACATAACGATGGTCATTATGGCCAAACAGTTCTAGTTTTGTTTCATCAGACCAGAGGACATTTCTCCAAAAAGTACGATCTTTGTCCCCATGTGCAGTTGCAAACCGTAGTCTGTCTTTTTTATGGCGGTTTTGGAGCAGTGGATTCTTCCTTGCCGGGCGGCCTTTCAGGTTATGTCGATATAGGACTCGTTTTACTGTGGATATAGATACCTTTGCACCTGTTTCCTCCAGCATCTTCACAAGGTCCTTTGCTGATTTTCTGGGATTGATTTGCACTTTTCGCACCAAAGTACGTTAATCTCTAGGAGACAGAATGCGTCTCCTTCCTGAGCGGTATAACGGCTGCGTGGTCCCATGGTGTTTTTACTTGCGTACTATTGTTTGTACAGATGAACGTGGTACCTTCAGGCATTTGAAAATTGCTCCCAAGAATGAACCAGACTTGTGGAAGTCTACAATGTTTTTTTCTGAGTTCTTGGCTGATTTCTTTTGATTTTCAAGCTGTTTAAAGGCACAGTCAACTTAGTGTAATGTAAACTTCTGATACAGTGATTTTATAAGTGAAATAATCTGTCTGTAAACAATTGTTGGAAAAATTGCTTGTGTCATGCACAAAGTAGATGTAATCTTTTAAAGCACATAGATGTCTTCTTTTAAATCACATATTAAGAAAGTGTGTAATAGGGTCAAGTTTAGCTTAGCTAATTTTAGATATTAGAAATGCACTTTTAATGCTGCTAAATTATTTATGGATGCCATGATTGTGTCACATCTAACATATTGTCTGACAAGCTGTGGACAAACTAACAGCTTATCACTAAAGCCATTAGCAACTCTTTATAAAAAAAACTCTCAAAGCTTTGGACCAGAAGCCTAACGGTTTACATCATTGTATTATCCTTAATAATCATAAACTGCTAAGCTGGGAAGATGTAGTCAAATATAAAAACATCTGTTTGGTCTACAAAATTCTGCATAATACCGCTCCTGCTCCTTTTAATTAATTTATAATCCAACGTAATAATAGCAGGAAGATCACCAGAAGCGCCACACGAGGTGACCTTCTAATTCCATTTAGAAAAAGCACATTTGGTCAATTATCATTTTCTGTTACAGCAATACAAAACTGGAACTCACTGCCTACTACAATTAAAGACATACATACATACATACATACATACATATTCCACCTTTACTATACACCTTAACTGGCTGTCCGACAACTATAACTGCACACATTAATGTCACAGATGTGATGTGTATTTGATGTGACATGGTCATGCTGCTGCCACTTGATCCTTGCTGCCTGCCTCAATGTTATGTCCTGTATGTGGTCTCTGTGATTATTCTTTGTCGATTTGTACTGCTTTATTGCATGAACTGTTTTTATGTCTTTGCAATCTGTGCTTGCTTGTTTCTTGCTTGCCTCAATTGTGTGCCACACGTTTAGTATGTCTACTCCCTCTTGTTTAGTCCTGCTGTAAATATAATTGTAAAGTATTTTATTTGATGTATGCCTATTGACAACTGGCTGGGGACTAGAGCTGGAAATTAGCCAGAGGCTAAAGCTGCTCTTTTTATCAAAAGGGACTGTCCACGTCATTATAAACTAAACTAAATTAACCGACTTGCCAAAACTATAGTTTGTTAAGAAGAAATTTGTGGAGTGGTTGAAAAACAAGTTTTAATGACTCCAACATAAGTGTATGTAAACTTCTGACTTCAACTGTATATAATTATCTTATTAATACATTTGCAACATTGTCTTAACCTGTTTTCACTTTGTCATTATGGGGTATTGTGTGTAGATTGATAAGGGGGGAAAAAAATGATGTAATCCAATTTAGAATAAGGCTGTAATGCAACAACGTGGAAAAAGTCAATGGGTCTGAATACTTTCCGAATGACCTGTAAGACCTTTAGAGGTGTTCAAAAATCTCCCGCCGTACTCGGCAGCAGAACCTTGTTAAAAATTCCTGGGGAGAACCCTGATGGTAATATTAAAATATAGTTATTAGTTAAGATATTTGACCTCTGTTTCCTTCCAGGCTTCATGGCATCAGATATGACGTCTCGTTACTCCAGCACCCAGCTCTGGCTTATCACACATTACCATGACAACGGCTCACTCTACGACTACCTCCAGAGGGTTCCCGTGGAGACGGGGGAGGGCCTAGCGATGGCGACGTCGGTGGCGTGCGGTTTGGTGCACCTGCACACTGAGATCTTCGGCACCGAGGGGAAGCCGGCCATCGCTCACAGAGACCTGAAGAGCAAGAATATACTGGTGACCAAGGAGCTACGCTGTTGTATAGCTGATCTGGGTCAGTAGTGTGTGTCTGAGTGTCTTGTCTTTACATGCTACTAATCAGCTTCGGTACTTCATCCAGTGTGAAAGAAATGTCAGAGATTGATAGATGCAGAGCCATATAAGAAAAAAAAACAGCACCCACAGTCACACACAGTAGCCATTTTGTGCCAGTACTGACCAGTTTCTCTCCTCTCCCCGTTCCCTACAGGCCTGGCGGTAACCCACTCCCAGTCAGACAACCAGTTGGATGTAGGAAACAACCCCAAGGTGGGCACCAAGCGCTACATGGCTCCTGAGGTGTTGGATGAGTCCATCCAGACAGACTGTTTTGATGCCTATAAGAGAGTGGACATCTGGGCCTTTGGTCTGGTGCTGTGGGAGATCGCGAGGAGAACATACAGCAACGGTGAGGACTAATAATGTTTTTATTACCTAAAATAGTTCAGGAACCTCTGACGTCAAGTGGCTTCCTCTCCTCGTCCCCTTTCCTTCACCTAGCCCCTGTAACCCTTGACCTTAACACTAGATGTCCTCTTACCTTTGTGATCAGGTATTGTGGAGGAGTACAAGCCTCCGTTCTATGACCAGGTGCCTAACGACCCCAGCTTTGAGGACATGAGGAAGGTGGTGTGTGTGGAACAACAACGACCGTTCATCCCCAACCGCTGGTTCTCCGACCCTGTGAGTATGACCACTACATGACCTTTAAATGACCACACACACTGGTACCATGACCTTAAACGGTAACACTAAATTAAGGTAATCTGTTCTCAGGTTTCTGTGTTTCAAACCCTCTTCTTGTGTATCAACTTACAATGACCCTCTCCATCTCTCCCCCTCTCCTCTTTCTCTGTCCCCCTCTCTCTCTCTCTATCCCCCACCCTCTCTCTCTAGACCCTGTCTGCCCTGGTGAAGCTGATGAAGGAGTGTTGGTACCAGAACCCCTCGGCTCGCCTCACAGCCCTGCGCATCAAAAAGACCCTGAACAAGATCCATAGCTCCCCTGGAGAAAGGAACGAAGTCGTGAGGAACGGAGGACGACTGCCAGAGGAGAGATAGAAGGGAGTGGAGATGCCAGATCAGATGGACAAAGTTGCTGCTACTGAACATGAATGTTTGTATCCTTATTGGCTGAATGATGAACTGAACTAGCTGGTCACTCGGTGTGAGAGGGTGTTACCGTAGCCTTACCCTGCTTTAAAGGCCTGTACACGCTGCAGGGGTCAAGGCTGGGGCTCAAACCCTCTACACACACGCACTTCTGCCCATTTGTCGTTTCAATGTTCAGCCAATCATATTATGTTGCTCTACTCAGACAATCAGATGTGTATTCCAATGTAGGTACACACATGAACGAACACACAATCTTGAGTTCAGTTACACAGGAACATAGCCAATAGGATCGAATGAACACTATGGTTGTGAACTCTATAGTAAAATATTTATGTAATGTGCTTTGTGTGTAGGGTGGGGACTATGATGATTTGTAATGTTATGACTAGGAGTTTGGGAGTTGGTCTTGGTAAGGGAAAACGGAATACATTACAAGGAAACTTAATGTACCCATGTAAATGCAGTTTTTTGGTTAGGAAGACATTGTATTTACAAAGGAAGTCAGGAGACATGCCTCCACATGCTTTGAATTGTGAGCTGTGAATGCATTACAGTTATAAATATAGGAACCACATACTGATTCAGTGTTGTATGCTTTGTTGAATTCCGTCCAGTGCTCTTGATTTAGCTCACACCCGTGCCATGTTGGCAGAGTTTTCACCTTAGGGCCAATTGACTGGTTTCAAATGTTAACTCTGCTTACCCAGAGTGCAGGGCCAGCCGGCTCTAGTCTTAGAGGCCCTAAGCCAGATTTGGTTGTGGGGCCCCTCCACATCGCAACAAAACATTTTAGTGGTCCCCCTCTTTACGGCGGAGATAGTTTTTTTTTTTACGTGATTTTCCTGTGTTCTATATATTTCCACAGTAGGAGGTTGGAATAATACTGTGAACATGATGATATTCAACATTTGTGTAGTAGCTGTTTGGAATTTTAGCCTGTTTTGGTGGGAGGAAGTTGACCCCCTTTATCTCCTTCCCCACAGTTAGATGAACTGGATACCATTTGTATGTCTCTGCATCCTGTCTGAAGTCAGTTGGATGTAGTCTCGTGAGCCAATGCTAACTAGTCTAAGGTATCTACTAGCATGTGCCAACTCTAGTTAGCAATTGCGCTAAAGCTAGTCAATAACTTTCTTCAAACTGCACGTAGAGACAAATGGTATCCACGAGTTCATCTGACTATGGGGAAGTAGAAAAGGTATGAAATTGTATGCACTCGCTCTTATCCAGTGCGACTTACAGTAGTGTCTGCTAAATGACAAAAAATGGAGGCTTATTGCAAAAATCCCGTAGTAAGTTATGCCTTAAATGTTACCCAGAAATGATTTGATATTGACATAAAAACGGCTGCATTGAAACTCAAAAGTTTTGGGGCAGAGAGAAAATGTAAACATGAACACATTTGACAAATTTTGCCAAGGGGTGGAGTTATTTTTGCAGTTATAAAGCTAATTTCCTGTAATTCTACACGTTGTAATGACATTTGAGTGAGAATGACTAACAAAATCAATCTGGCCCCCTTGGAGGTCAGGGACCCTGGGCATGTGCCCTGCATGCCAGGTCGGTATTTGGCCATGATTACTACAAGTTTAGATAGCTGGCTAGACTAGCTACCAATCGAAACATTGTTAGCTGACATGGTTAATTGACTGACAGTGACTGACATAAGAGAAATTGTTGTTGCACAACCACATTTCTAAATTGCAGCTGGTATATTCTACTATTCTTACTCTGAATAATAAATTGAGACCCGGCTGAGTTCCTTTTTGGGGGGGGATCCTGACGCCCTAAGTGACCGCTTATGCCTGTAACTGGCACTGCCGGAGTGTCAGGCAAGTTTAATCACGTGCAACTAATGATTCTGCTCACCCAGGACCTTACCTGACAGGATCGCTAATGCATAGGAAACAGACTTGTTCCTTTTGAGAGAATGTTTTACAGGAAAAGGCCACGAGTAAATCCGATCCGCAGTAGACTGGTTAGCTGAAAAACACGTGGCTCGTTTTGGAGGTCGAGGTGCAACTGCTTTGATTGGATTGAATCCTGACCTTAAATTTGTAAGGAACAGTGTCTGTGGAAAATACATGTCTTTGTAATTTGGTTGTACTAGTACCAAGGTTTTTAAAGTTGAGCCCCCCATAAGACTCAGAGCTGTAAGGTGATCTGTTTTCACACTGGTACTGAAGCTAAACAGGTGTCGCTCAATTAAGGTTCCAGGTAGAAGTTTCCCCTGACCACAGATCTATAATCAGATTACCATACTACCCACATCTTAACCTTAACCAATACGGGGTTGACAGCAGACCCTGTATCATGCAACTTCTACCTACTCAAGGAGGTCAAGAGAGAAAATGTGTTTTAAGGGCAGATTGATGTTTTCTAGGGGCTGGATTAGATCTGTATCGTGGAAAATCCATATTATAGCTTGATTGAAATTTAAAGGCAACGTTCCCGAGTTCTCGGAAACTGTATTCACGGTAAACGCCATTGTCTCACGTCAGATGTCGTCACTCCTCCGCGACGCTCGTCCCTCAACCAATATCAGCGCATGACGAATCGTCTCCCTATCTGAAGTAAGACAATGCGGTAAACTCTGCATATGTCGGCTCAATCGGAAATTACCTTTACATTTTACGTGGATCTTCCACTATACGGAATTAATCCAGCCCTTATTCGGAGGGCAGCTAACAAATGTGATTGGTTATGTTAAAGCAAGAAATATGAATGGGGTTAGAAAACAACCACACTGAGATTTGAACATCAGGGCATCAACAAGATCAGAATTTGTGACCTTCTGGTCCCTGTACCTAGTCCATTGCGCCACTAGGGGGGAGGCACCAGTCTTCACATATATAAAAGCTGTTCAGTCAGTCTGTCAGAATGACAGTAGATTGGGAATGTGATTGGTTAAGTATGTTGTGTTAGAGAACTGAAACCACACTGGGATTCGAACTAGTGACCTTGTGTGTGGAAACTAATTTTGTACACCCTCTACGTCTCCCTAGTGGCACAGCGGTCTAAGGCACTCAGTGCTAGAGGCTACACCACGGACACCTTGGTTGGAATCCTGGATGTATCACAACCGAATTTTGCTATTTCAATTGTTGAACTCAACTATCTCTCAGGCTTTGAATAATTCCCACAGGTTGTAAGGCTCTGGTTAAGGAAGAATTAGACAAATTCCCAAATCTGCAATAGGTCAGGGTTTTTATTCAGATAAATAAAAGTTCTGATCTCAAAATGGGAACAGTCTTTTATATTGTACATACAAATAAACTCCACCCTCTTTAGGTGGCAGTACTTTTCCACAGTATACATTCATGGCTTATCACTTTCTGCAACATAATTCAAACTGGACAGTTCCTAGCCGTGGCTCCCTTCCTGAGGATGAGAAGGCCTCTCTTCTGCAGTTTGGTTTCACAAAGAATTCTTTGGTCTCCCAGATACCCCCTTCTTACATTGCAAGATAGTTACATAATGTCCTAGTCTCTAAAATGTTCTAGACACACACATTATTGGATCATCATTGCATACATTTTCAGATGAGAATATTCTTAGTCATTACTTAAACATACAAATTTCCTTATCAGGCACACACACACACACACACACACACACACACTTATGTGAGATATTGTAAGATTCCAAATAAATTAGGCAAACAAAAAGATACAGAAACACACACAGTCTTACCAACGTGTCCGTATCCCACCACACTCTTGGCCCTGTCTCCCAGGTGTTCTCTCATATCTGTGACCAGCTGGTAGATCCGTTCCACAGGAAGTGAGATGTCGTATTTATATGTGAAACCATCATGAAGCCTCTGTTACCCGCTCTCGCAATGACCAGAGAGCCTAAACACACACAGGAACACGCACACAGAAAACACAATGAGGCAACATGTCTTGCATCCTCCAATGTTTAATCATTCTTTTTAATGATTCTCTTTTATGTCAGTTTGATATCAAAAGTTTCATAAATGAAAGTCACCTTCATTTTGGCCTCTTTCGTTGCTACGGTCTCGTCGATAACCTGGGATGATGTCATGGCCTCCTCCAGAAACTGGTGCAACTTCTCATCGTGGGTGGGGTTAGAGCCGGACGTTTCTATGACGTACTATGACGATGTAGAACGGACATTCTGCAGAACAAAGCAGGAAATAGATAAGAGGCTTTGAACCAATCAGAGTTAGAATTACTCAAACTAACAATTACTAGAACGTTCAGTTCAAAAGCATTAGAAAATCTGTGTGTGTGTACCTGTGATGGGGTTAGCCAGTTTGAGGTGTGTGTTCAGTAGTCTCATATACTCTCTGTCCAGGAACTCAAAGGCTGAGAGGATCTCTCCCAGCATGCCTCTACACCGCTGGAAGGTCTGCAGCAGCGGCTCAAAACTCACAGCCTGGACTCACACACACACGATCATATCACCACATTAAATTGTCATGACGATCATCTCACAGAAGAAACACATCACATGCGTCATATATTGGACTGCGTGAGATTGTGTAGAAAACATAAACAAGTCAAAAGGAGGATGCATGTGACATCAGATGATCACCAGTTACAAGGTAAGGAGGGGTCAGGTCACACCTACCCAGGAAGGCCACGTTGACAGCTTTAGGTTTCCGTGGACACAGGATGGTTACCGCGGTGATAAACCCCAGCGTGCCCTCTGACCCGATGAACAGCTGTTTGAGGTCATATCCTCTGTTGTCCTTCCTCAGGGTGGCTAGGCAGTCCAGGACCCTCCCGTTACACCTCCCCGTTTCCCATGATGTCAAGCAAAGAGGCACTGAGTTTGAAGGTAGGCCTTGAAATACATCCACGGGTTCACCTCCAATTGACTCAAATGATGTCAATTAGCCTATCAGAAGCTTCTAAAGCCATGACATAATTTTCTGGAACTTTCCAAGCTGTTTAAAGGCACAGTCAACTTAGTGTATGTAAACTTCTGACCCACTGGAATTGTGATACAGTGAATTATAAGTGAAATAATCTGTCTGTAAACAATCTTTGGAAAAATTACTTGTGTCATGCACAAGTAATATTTATAGATGTTTTAACTGACTTGACAAAACTATAGTTTGTTAAGAAGAAATTTGTGGAGTGGTTTAAAAACGAGTTTTAATGACTCCAACCTAAGTGTATGTAAACTTCCAAATTCCTATTACCTTTACGAGTTGTCTATGACCATATCAGTTAATCATATATAGTGGTTGGTCTTTCAGTACATTTTATTAAATATAATATATATTTCTTAAGCATTTCCTAGAAAGTTGGCCAATCAAGTGCATTATGTAATTTTATGGATGACATCTCATTTTCACATTGGAGAACCATTCTTGCTGCCTTTTATTGTGCTATCTGCAGTCTCTTTAGGTCATCAACACCTGTATTACCCCAGATGACAGTAGTTCATTTGACTATGGACGACAGCTTATGAGATGTGTTTTAGAATATTCTCTGTCTATCCCAACTGTAAAAGCACTGGTACTGCCATTCTCTCTGATAGGCTATGTTTGCTATATTACACCCATATCTCCCTGTACTCCTATCCAAATACTTTCAAGATGTAGGAGTGCTTAGTGTTTATATTGTGTTATGCAGTATGCCTTGACAAAAATTAAACAGAGTGAAAAAAAAAAACTATTCTCTTTTAATCTTTGTTTTTTCATTGCATGCAAAAATACCTTATCCCTCCCTACTCTCTCTCTATTACCCAGTCTACTCATCCATCTTCAAGCTTTCATCCCTTCCCTGCACTTCTATCACCCTCTCAGTTCCAAACTCCAACTGGCGCCCTCTTTTTCTTCTTCTCCAGTCTCTTCCTCTCCTCTTTCCTCATCTTTTCTCTCTTCTTCTCCTCTTTTACGTGAATCTTTCGCTCCATCTCCAGGAACTCAGCTTGAACTTTCTCTCTCCTTTTCAGCTCTTCGGACCACTTCTTCTCTTTCTTAATCCTGTCTTTCATCATGGCATTATGTATCTTCATCAGCCCCTCTAACCTCCTTTTCTCTGCCTTTTCCTTCTCTTTTCTTTCCTTTTCTCTCTTTTCCTGTTCCAACTTCTCCCTCTTTTTCTCAGCCTTCATGACTTTCTTCTGCTCTTTCTCTCTCTCCTTCATCTCTTTCATCTCCCTCTTTTTTGCTCCTCCTCCTTGTCTTTCAGCTCCTTTCTCTCTTTCTCGTCATCCTTCAACTTCTTATTCAGTTCCTTATTTTTCTCTTTTTCCTCCATCTTCAAAAGCAGGATTTTCTGCATGTGGCTCATGACCAGAAAGCCCACTCTTCCCAGGATGGTCTCTGCTCTCTCTGATGAAACCGTCCCATTGGAGCTCTTGGAATGGGCACGGTCCGCCTCACTCTTCAAACCCTCCCTCGGGCTCACCTCCTTGATGCTCCTCTCTTCACTCTCAATTTCAATGCCTATCCAATGATCCTAACAGGAAGACATTGACTCTAGATGTAATATTGTTCCAATGTGGCACATTCAATACACATTTGAGTGATCAACATACAATGATGGCCTCGTGGGGAACACAATTTGGAGGACAGTAATTGAGGTAATTTGTTTATATGTATCCCCATTAGATTTTATAATAGATATAGATGCTCTTCCTGGATCCACACCAAGCGTAATACAAACATTAACCCTAGTAAGGGGTGATGTTTTATACAATGAGCAAAGAGCAGCAGGGTTGGGGTCAATTCCATTTCAATTCCGGGCCAATTCAGGAAGTAGTCTAAAATTCCAATTCTCTTCAACGCTTTGAATTGAAATGGAACTGACCAACATCCCTGTAAAGTAGTAGTGTAAAATAGGACACCTACCTTTGCCTCTTCCAATGTCCAGGGCCTGGGTTCCTCATCCTCTGACCTGCATATGGAGGCTCCCACTCTAACAGGCGTCTTAGTGACCACGCAGATCAGAGGGTGGGCGGCTCATCATTGCGGGTTGCCAGAGTTAAGTTAGCATCTGGGACCAGCTGATGAGCGTGAGGGCAGATATCCACCTCCTCAGTAGTGCCCCTCCCTTTCTGATCTGGCTGCTTGTGGTCCTTGTCATGGATGCATGCCAGGCTTGGAGGAAGTGCTAGAACAGGGCTTTTATCACCCATCAGTTCCTCTCTCCTGACAGTGGATGTAGCTGCATTTGCCTCTATGTCAGCTGAGCACTCTGTGGTGTTCTCACCTGTCTCCTTTGGCTGTTTGTGGTCAATGTTGTGGGTGCAGGGCAGCCTTAGAGACAGTGCTGCAGGTGCAGGAGGACTTTTATCAGCCAAAAACTCCTCTTGGAGGACAGTGGACATGGAAGCGTCTGCTTCACTGGTAACTGAACACTTGCTGGTGCCCTCTACTGCCTCCTCTGGCAGTTTGTAGTCATTGTCATAGACACATGGCAGACTTGAAGGCAGCATTGGGACAGGGCATTTAGCTGCTGATCTGTCCCCTCCATCAACAGTAGCTGTGCTTGAAGTGGCCTCTGTAGCAACTGAGAACTCATAGGCATCCTCTACTGTGTGCTCTGGAGGCATGAAGTCATCGTCAAAGACTGATGGCAGGCATGGAGGCAGCACTGAAGAAAGAATTCTAGCTGGATATCGGTTCTCTCTCTTGACAGTGGCTGTACCTGCAGTGGCCTCTTTGGCAACCCGGCACTCTGTGGCTGAAATAGCAGGCTGGTAGGTTTCCGGGACATTGAATGAATTGCCAATGAACCGCTGAGCCAGTGGTGGGAGGGAGAAAGGATAGAATCTGTCCTCTTCCTTGATATTAGATATTGCCACAGGAGCAACTGAGACCTCAGTGGTTCCCTCTACTGTCTGCTGTGGTGGAATGGAGTCATCGTTAAAGAAGTGTGGCAGGTATCGATGCAGCATTGAGGAAAGATGTGTATCTGTCGATACATCTGCAGTGGCCTCTGTGGCAACTGGGCACTCAGCAGGGACAAAGTATGAAAATACAATGAACCGCTGTGCATCCTGAGAGCGTATATCCAATGGAGCGGGGGAATGCAACATAGTTGGTATTGGCCCACGATTGGTGAAAGCCAGTGGTGGGAGGGAGTCAATACAGGGAGCCATGAACTCAGTGAGTGGACGGTTGGTCACATCTCTCACATTCTGCGGGAGAAAAGAAACAGACATGATAAAAGTGATCTCATTCAGTACATACATACTTTATGAGTCAACACTATTTACTTATACATCACGTATACAGTGCCTTCGGAAAGTATTCAGACCCCTTCACTTTTTCCACATTTTGTTACCTCACAGCCTTATTCTGAAATTGATTAAATCGTTTTTTTTCGCTCATCAATCTACACACAATACCCCATATTGACAAAGCAAAAACAGAACCGTTCCAAATTCATTACAAATAAATAAAAAAAGGAAATTTACATAAGTATTCAGTACTTTGTTGAAGCACCTTTCTATCTTCTTGGGTATTATGCTACAAGCTTGACATACTTGTGTTTGGGGAGTTTCTCCCATTCTTCTCTGCAGATCCTCTCAAGCTTTGTTAGTTTGGATGGGGAGCATTGCTGCAGAGCTATTTTCATGTCTCTCCAGAGATGTTGGATCAGGTTCAAGTCCGGGCTCTGGCTGGGCCACTCAAAGGACATTCAGAGACTTGTCTGGAAGTCACTCCTGCATCATCTTGGCTTTGTGCTTAGGGTCGTTGTTCTGTTGGAAGGTGACCCTTCGCCCCCAGTCTGAGGTCCTGAGTGCTCTGGAGCAAGTTTACATCAAGGATCTCTCTGTACTTTGCTCCGTTCATCTTTGCCTCGATCCTGACTAGTCTCTTAGTCCATGCCGCTGAAAAACATCCCCACAGCACAATGCTGCCACCACTGTGCTTCACCGTGCCGTAGGTGCCAGATTTCCTCCAGACATGACACTTGGCAATCAGGCCAAAACGTTCAATCTTGTTTCATCAGACCAGAGCATCTTGTTTCTCATGGTCTGAGAGTCTATAGGTACCTTTTGGCAAATCCAAGCGGGCTGTCGTGTGCCTTTTACGGAAGAGTGGCTACCATCTGGCCACTCTACCATAAAGGCCTGATTGGTGAAGTGCTGCAGAGATGGTTGTCCTTCTGGAAGGTTCTCCTATCTCCACAGATGAACTCCAGAGCTCTGTCAGAGTCACCATCGGGTTCTTGGTCACCTCCCTGACCATGGCCCTTCTCGTCAGCTTGGCCGGGCGGCCAGCTCTAGAAAGAGTCTTGGTGGTTCCAAACTTCTTCCATTTAAGAATGATGGAGGCCACTGTGTTCCTGGGGACCTTCAATGCTGCAGAGATTTTTGGTACCCTTCTGTTTCTCGACACAATCCTGCCTCGGAACTCTCACGGACATTTCCTTCGACCTCATGGTTTGGTGTTTGCTCTGACATGCACTGTCAACTGTGGAACCTTATATAGACAGGTGTGTGCCTTTCCAAATCATGTCCTATCAATTTTATTTCCACTTGTCCAATCAAGTTGTAGAAACATCTCAAAGATGATCAATGGAAACAGGATGCACCTGAGCTCAATTTCGAGACTCATAGCAAAGGGTCTGAATACTTATGTAAATAAGGTATTTCTGTTTTTAAGTTTAATACATTTGCACAAAAAAAAAAACAGTTTTTCTGCTTTGTCATTATGGGGTATTGTGTGTTTGATTTAATACATTTTAGAATGAGGCTGTAATGTAACAAAAGGTGAAAAAAGTGAAGGTGTCTGAGTACTTTCCCGAAGGCACTGTGTATATCTAGTGTCCTCTCAGATGCTCTGCACCAATCTGTACCAACCCTGGGTCTTCTAGCCAATGGAAAAACTAAGTGTAAAAATACATGCCCCACACCCAGCATAACATTTGACATTTTAGACATTTAGCAGAGGCTTTTATCCAGAACGACTTACAGTTTGTGTGTTCAACTTAAGGCAGCTAGGTGGGACAACTACATAATCCTGATATGAAGGTCTACGAGAGATCGCTTGGTCTTGTTATTTTTCTTTTTTAAAGACAAGGCAATCATAAGAACTGAGGACTATGCATATAACAATACTCAAAGAGAGACATACACGATACAACACAAGAAAAGTTATCAGACTAAATATTGTTCGCTTACATTCCATGGCATATGGCACATTTTGCCCGTATATTGACATATATTTGCTTTAATTAGTTGTGTTCAGTAGAACTCTAGTTGACTTTGTCAAAGTTGGTCTTGTTACCTCCTCAATCAGGCTTGGCATTTTCCTTGTCTCAAACCAAATCCTCTTGATGTCCTTCTCTTGCTCCCTCTGGATCTGCCACACCAGAGCCAACCTGGCTCCTAGCTCCATCATGTAGTCTGTCTGGATCGCCCTTTCCTTCAACTGACACTCAGCCCTCCTCTGTGTCAGCGTTGAACTCTCCATGTCTTCCTCCTAGCTAACAATAACTCTGGAAAATACATAACGTTGTAGTAAGTGGTGTGTTGCTAAGCAAAGAATAATGCATCTCTTTACGATGTGCACACGTTTCTTCCGTTTACTTACAAATAAGCAAGTGACAATCTCAATCCAGAGATGATTGTTGTGATCATTGTGATACAAGGCGTTGCCATTGGAGATGACAAAGCACAACACAGACTTTAAAAGCAAACTTCAGGCTCTCTCTGTACATTACTATTGAGCCTTATTCAACCCCTCATGTAACGTCATTCCATATTGGGCCTGGTTATCACAAACCACACTAATCACTTATATCATATCATTCAAAAAGGTTTTGGGGGTAGAAAATGACTCTATATCCATGATGGACCTAACTTGTTGTACAGTTTCATCTATTTGAATCACTCCAGTGTTCTCTTTGAGTGCCTCTGAGTGCAACTCAATTTAAAGAGGTCTATCAATTCAACCATTTGAACCAAATGGATGAACATTCAATCAAGAAATTCTGCAACTACAAATTAGGTAGGCCTACTTGTTTTTGACACAACCTACCCTTTTGGTACATATTTATTCAGATAACTGATTACAATTTATGTTGGGGATTAACACAGAGAGAGGGTTTTCTTTCATCAATTGAATGCATTTGCCATTAGGCTGGCTCACTACAACAACTGTAACATGCCATCTCAGGTGTCAGGATGAACATTTTTCGGACAAAAAAGGATTCAAGCAAACTGTCTCTCGTCAACACTTTCACTTGTCAACATGATTGCATGTTAGGCCTACTTAAAAGGTCATGTTAGTACACAAGTCATTTGAAAAGTAGTTATTCTACAGAAACATAGCTATACAGTAAGTTATATTACAACCTACCTCTCAAGTAAGCAGCGTGTTCTCTCTCTAATGAAATAGGACATGAATAATCTGTCAGTGGTTAGTTGAATCAGTATCTTTGCACTGTTCTGTTTGTCTGTGCAACAGCTAACCTCCAAGAATCAGAATCTTGTGATGTCACAATGAAGGCCCCATTGCCATGATTACCCACAGAAGCTCTCATGTGTAATCAAATGCTGGAACAAATCACTTTTCTTTTACCTATGCAGCACAGTCATTCCTAATATTTACATTGAATCCATGTAACCACATGTTTTATTAAAATAAAATGATCTACCTCATATCAAATGGTTGACCACTCATAATAGGGGTGTTTGCCTAATTCAAAGTCAATATGTTTCAGATATCACAAGTAGCATCCAGGTTTACTCAGATTATTTGCTTGATTTCAGCCTACCACTAATGTCAGTGTTTCTCATCACACTCTTCATCATTAATTAAATATATAGGCTACCTTACTACAGTAAAACAGGTCTTCCATAGACTATGACACCTCAGTAGCAATGTTCCAACAAAGAAATGAGGGTTAAAGAAAACATCTCTCTTCAATGGCCTCAGCTATATGTCACATATCAGTTTGCAAACAATGTAAAAACTATATATACAGTACCAGTCAAAGGTTTTGGACACCCTACTCATTGAAGGTTTCTTCTTTATTTTTACTTTTTCTACATTGTAGAATAATAGTGAAGACATCAAAACTATGAAATAACACATATGGAGTCAAGTAGTAAGCAAAAAGTGTTAAACAAAATATATTTCATATTTGAGATTCTTCAAAGTAGCCACCTTTTGCCTTGATCAAATCTTTGCACACTCTTGGCATTCTCTTAACCAGCTTCATGAGGTAGTCATCTGGAATGCATTTGAATTAACAGGTGTGCCTTGTTAAATGTTAATTTGTGGAATTTCTTTCCTTCTTAATGCGTTTGAGTCAATCAATTGCGTTATGACAAGGCAGGGGTGGTATACAGAAGATAGCCCTATTTGGAGAAAATAAACAAGTCCATATTATGGCAAGAACAGCTCAAATAAGCAAAGAGAAACGACAGTCCATCGTTACTTTAAGACATGAAGATTAGTCAATCAGGAAAATTTCAAGAACTTTGAAAGTTTCTTCAAATGCAGTCGCAAGAACCTTCAAGCGCTATGATGAAACTGGCTCTAATGAGGCCCGCCACAGGAACGGAAGACCCAGAGTTACCTCTGCTGCAGAGGATACGTTCATTAGAGTTACCAGCCTCGTAAATTGCGGCCCAAATAAATGCTTCACAGAGTTCAAGTAACAGACACATCTCAACATCAACTGTTCAGAAGAGAGTGCGTGAATCTAACTTTAAGCATCAGCTGTCAGAGCAGCTTGCCAATCACTGTACCTGTATACAGCCCATCTGTAAATAGCACACCCAACTACCTCATCCCCATATTGTTATTTATTTATTTTTGCTCTTTTGCACCCCAGTATCTCTACTTGCACATCATCTTCTGCACATCTATCACTCCAGTGTTAATGCTAAATTGTAGTTACTTCTACTCGATGGCCTATTTATTGCCTTACCTCCCTAATCTTGCAACATTTGCACACATTGTAAATAGTTTTTTCTATTGTGTTATTGACTCTACGTTTGTTTATCCCATGTGTAACTCTGCTTTGCTTCATCTTGGCCAGGTCGCAGTTGTAAATGAGAACTTGTTCTCAATTGGCCTACCTGGTTAAAGTGTTGTGTTGTCTCTCTTGTCGTGATGTGTGTTTTGTCCTATATTTTATCTTGATTTATTTATTTTTAATCCCAGCCCCCATCCCCGCAGGAGGCCTTTTGCCTTTTGTTCTGAACTGAATTGCCTAGTTAAATAAAGGTTAAATAAAATAAATAAAATATCATATTCCCTCTATCATATTCCCTCTATCATATTCAATTGTATCATATCCCCTCTATCGTATTTCTATCCATCATTTTCCGCTCTATCATATTCCCTCTATCATATTCCCTCTATCATATTCCCTCTATCATATTCCTCTCTATCATATTATTCTCCACCCTCCATCCACTCCCCTCCCTTTTCATCCTCCTCTCCTCATCTCAGCGCAGCCTCTCTCCATCGGTCGATTTGGAATTCAAAATTTGAACACTTCCCAAATTTGTGAAAAGTAAACAATTTGTGTTCATACTGTGCTGTACAGTATGCCTTAACAAAAATCAAACGGAGGAAACATTTTTCTTTTATTTTTAAAGGCTTTGTTTTTATTGCATGCAAAAATACCTTAAAAATCCCTCCCTCCCTCCCTACTCTCTCTCTATTACCCAGTCTACTCATCCATCTTCAAGCTTTCATCCCTTCCCTGCACTTCTATCACCCTCTCAGTTCCAAACTCCAGCTGGCGCCCTCTTTTCTTCTTCTCCAGTCTCTTCCTCTCCTCTTTCCTCATCTTTTCTATCTTCTTCTCCTCTTTTACGTGAATCTTTCGCTCCATCTCCAGGAACTCAGCTTGAACATTCTCTCTCCTTTTCAGCTCTTGGACCACTTCTTCTCTTTCTTAATCCTGTCTTTCATCATGGCATTATGTATCTTCATCAGCCCCTCTAACCTCCTTTTCTCTGCCTTTTCCTTCTCTTTTCTTTCCTTCTCTCTCTTTTCCTGTTCCAACTTCTCCCTCTTTTTCTCAGCCTTCATGACTTTCTTCTGCTCTTTCTCTCTCTCCTTCATCTCTTTCATCTCCCTCTTTTTGCTCCTCCTCCTTGTCTTTCAGCTCCTTTCTCTCTTTCTCGTCATCCTTCAACTTCTTATTCAGTTCCTTATTTTTCTCTTTTTCCTCCATCTTCAAAAACGGGATTTTCTGCATGTGGCTCATGACCAGAAAGCCCACTCTTCCCAGGATGGTCTCTGCTCTCTCTGATGAAACCGTCCCATTGGAGCTCTTGGAATGGGCACGGTCCGCCTCACTCTTCAAACCCTCCCTCGGGCTCACCTCCTTGATGCTCCTCTCTTCACTCTCAATTTCAATGCCTATCCAATGATCCTAACAGGAAGACATTGACTCTAGATGTAATATTGTTCCAATGTGGCACATTCAATACACATTTGAGTGATCAACATACAATGATGGCCTCGTGGGGAACACAATTTGGAGGACAGTAATTGAGGTAATTTGTTTATATGTATCCCCATTAGATTTTATAATAGATATAGATGCTCTTCCTGGATCCACACCAAACGTAATACAAACATTAACCCTAGTAAGGGGTGATGTTTTATACAATGAGCAAAGAGCAGCAGGGTTGGGGTCAATTCCATTTCAATTCCGGGCCAATTCAGGAAGTAGTCTAAAATTCCAATTCTCTTCAACGCTTTGAATTGAAATGGAACTGACCAACATCCCTGTAAAGTAGTAGTGTAAAATAGGACACCTACCTTTGCCTCTTCCAATGTCCAGGGCCTGGGTTCCTCATCCTCTGACCTGCATATGGAGGCTCCCACTCTAACAGGCGTCTTAGTGACCACGCAGATCAGAGGGTGGGCGGCTCATCATTGCGGGTTGCCAGAGTTAAGTTAGCATCTGGGACCAGCTGATGAGCGTGAGGGCAGATATCCACCTCCTCAGTAGTGCCCCTCCCTTTCTGATCTGGCTGCTTGTGGTCCTTGTCATGGATGCATGCCAGGCTTGGAGGAAGTGCTAGAACAGGGCTTTTATCAACCATCAGTTCCTCTCTCCTGACAGTGGATGTAGCTGCATTTGCCTCTATGTCAGCTGAGCACTCTGTGGTGTTCTCACCTGTCTCCTCTGGCTGTTTGTGGTCAATGTTGTGGGTGCAGGGCAGCCTTAGAGACAGTGCTGCAGGTGCAGGAGGACTTTTATCAGCCAAAAACTCCTCTTGGAGGACAGTGGACATGGAAGCGTCTGCTTCACTGGTAACTGAACACTTGCTGGTGCCCTCTACTGCCTTCTCTGGCAGTTTGTAGTCATTGTCATAGACACGTGGCAGACTTGGAGGCAGCATTGGGACAGGGCATTTAGCTGCTGATCTGTCCCTCCATCAACAGTAGCTGTGCTTGAAGTGGCCTCTGTAGCAACTGAGACCTCATAGGCATCCTCTACTGTGTGCTCTGGAGGCATGAAGTCATCGTCAAAGACTGATGGCAGGCATGGAGGCAGCACTGAAGAAAGAATTCTAGCTGTATATCGGTTCTCTCTCTTGACAGTGGCTGTACCTGCAGTGGCCTCTTTGGCAACCCGGCACTCTGTGGCTGAAATAGCAGGCTGGTAGGTTTCCGGGACATTGAATGAATTGCCAATGAACCGCTGAGCCAGTGGTGGGAGGGAGAAAGGATAGAATCTGTCCTCTTCCTTGATATTAGATATTGCCACAGGAGCAACTGAGACCTCAGTGGTTCCCTCTACTGTCTGCTGTGGTGGAATGGAGTCATCGTTAAAGAAGTGTGGCAGGTATCGATGCAGCATTGAGGAAAGATGTGTATCTGTCGATACATCTGCAGTGGCCTCTGTGGCAACTGGGCACTCAGCAGGGACAAAGTATGAAAATACAATGAACCGCTGTGCATCCTGAGCGCGTATATCCAATGGAGCGGGGGAATGCAACATAGTTGGTATTGGCCCACGATTGGTGAAAGCCAGTGGTGGGAGGGAGTCAATACAGGGAGCCATGAACTCAGTGAGTGGACGGTTAGTCACATCTCTCACATTCTGCGGGAGAAAAGAAACAGACATGATAAAAGTGATCTCATTCAGTACATACATACTTTATGAGTCAACACTATTTACTTATACATCACGTATACAGTGCCTTCGGAAAGTATTCAGACCCCTTCACTTTTTCCACATTTTGTTACCTCACAGCCTTATTCTGAAATTGATTAAATCGTTTTTCGCTCATCAATCTACACACAATACCCCATATTGACAAAGCAAAAACAGAACCGTTCCAAATTCATTACAAATAAATAAAAGGATATTTACATAAGTATTCAGTACTTTGTTGAAGCACCTTTCTATCTTCTTGGGTATTATGCTACAAGCTTGACATACTTGTGTTTGGGGAGTTTCTCCCATTCTTCTCTGCAGATCCTCTCAAGCTTTGTTAGTTTGGATGGGGAGCATTGCTGCAGAGCTATTTTCATGTCTCTCCAGAGATGTTGGATCAGGTTCAAGTCCGGGCTCTGGCTGGGCCACTCAAAGGACATTCAGAGACTTGTCCCGAAGTCACTCCTGCATCATCTTGGCTTTGTGCTTAGGGTCGTTGTTCTGTTGGAAGGTGACCCTTCGCCCCCAGTCTGAGGTCCTGAGTGCTCTGGAGCAAGTTTACATCAAGGATCTCTCTGTACTTTGCTCCGTTCATCTTTGCCTCGATCCTGACTAGTCTCTTAGTCCATGCCGCTGACAAACATCCCCACAGCACAATGCTGCCACCACTGTGCTTCACCGTGCCGTAGGTGCCAGATTTCCTCCAGACGTGACACTTGGCAATCAGGCCAAAACGTTCAATCTTGTTTCATCAGACCAGAGCATCTTGTTTCTCATGGTCTGAGAGTCTATAGGTACCTTTTGGCAAATCCAAGTGGGCTGTCGTGGTGCCTTTACGGAAGAGTGGCTACCATCTGGCCACTCTACCATAAAGGCCTGATTGGTGAAGTGCTGCAGAGATGGTTGTCCTTCTGGAAGGTTCTCCTATCTCCACAGATGAACTCTAGAGCTCTGTCAGAGTCACCATCGGGTTCTTGGTCACCTCCTGACCATGGCCCTTCTCGTCCGAATGCTCAGCTTGGCCGGGCGGCCAGCTCTAGAAAGAGTCTTGGTGGTTCCAAACTTCTTCCATTTAAGAATGATGGAGGCCACTGTGTTCCTGGGGACCTTCAATGCTGCAGAGATTTTTTGGTACCCGACACAATCCTGCCTCGGAACTCTACGGACATTTCCTTCGACCTCATGGCTTGGTGTTTGCTCTGACATGCACTGTCAACTGTGGAACCTTATATAGACAGGTGTGTGCCTTTCCAAATCATGTCCTATCAATTTTATTTCCACTTGTCCAATCAAGTTGTAGAAACATCTCAAAGATGATCAATGGAAACAGGATGCACCTGAGCTCAATTTCGAGACTCATAGCAAAGGGTCTGAATACTTATGTAAATAAGGTATTTCTGTTTTTAAGTTTAATACATTTGCACAAAAAAAACAGTTTTTTCGCTTTGTCATTATGGGGTATTGTGTGTTTGATTTAATACATTTTAGAATGAGGCTGTAATGTAACAAAAGGTGAAAAAAGTGAAGGTGTCTGAGTACTTTCCCGAAGGCACTGTGTATATCTAGTGTCCTCTCAGATGCTCTGCACCAATCTGTACCAACCCTGGGTCTTCTAGCCAATGGAAAAACTAAGTGTAAAAATACATGCCCCACACCCAGCATAACATTTGACATTTTAGACATTTAGCAGAGGCTTTTATCCAGAACGACTTACAGTTTGTGTGTTCAACTTAAGGCAGCTAGGTGGGACAACTACATAATCCTGATATGAAGGTCTACGAGAGATCGCTTGGTCTTGTTATTTTTCTTTTTTAAAGACAAGGCAATCATAAGAACTGAGGACTATGCATATAACAATACTCAAAGAGAGACATACGATACAACACAAGAAAAGTTATCAGACTAAATATTGTTCGCACATTCCATGGCATATGGCACATTTTGCCCGTGATATTGACATATATTTGCTTTAATTAGTTGTGTTCAGTAGAACTCTAGTTGACTTTGTCAAAGTTGGTCTTGTTACCTCCTCAATCAGGCTTGGCATTTTCCTTGTCTCAAACCAAATCCTCTTGATGTCCTTCTCTTGCTCCCTCTGGATCTGCCACACCAGAGCCAACCTGGCTCCTAGCTCCATCATGTAGTCTGTCTGGATCGCCCTTTCCTTCAACTGACACTCAGCCCTCCTCTGTGTCAGCGTTGAACTCTCCATGTCTTCCTCCTAGCTAACAATAACTCTGGAAAATACATAACGTTGTAGTAAGTGGTGTGTTGCTAAGCAAAGAATAATGCATCTCTTTACGATGTGCACACGCTTTCTTCCCGTTTACTTACAAATAAGCAAGTGACAATCTCAATCCAGAGATGATTGTTGTGATCATTGTGATACAAGGCGTTGCCATTGGAGATGACAAAGCACAACACAGACTTTAAAAAGCAAACTTCAGGCTCTCTCTGTACATTACTATTGAGCCTTATTCAACCCCCTCATGTAACGTCATTCCATATTGGGCCTGGTTATCACAAACCACACTAATCACTTATATCATATCATTCAAAAAGGTTTTGGGGGTAGAAAATGACTCTATATCCATGATGGACCTAACTTGTTGTACAGTTTCATCTATTTGAATCACTCCAGTCTTCTCTTTGAGTGCCTCTGAGTGCAACTCAATTTAAAGAGGTCTATCAATTCAACCATTTGAACCAAATGGATGAACATTCAATCAAGAAATTCTGCAACTACAAATTAGGTAGGCCTACTTGTTTTTTGACACAACCTACCCTTTTTGGTACATATTTATTCAGATAACTGATTACAATTTATGTTGGGGATTAACACAGAGAGAGGGTTTTCTTTCATCAATTGAATGCATTTGCCATTAGGCTGGCTCACTACAACAACTGTAACATGCCATCTCAGGTGTCAGGATGAACATTTTTCGGACAAAAAAGGATTCAAGCAAACTGTCTCTCGTCAACACTTTCACTTGTCAACATGATTGCATGTTAGGCCTACTTAAAAGGTCATGTTAGTACACAAGTCATTTGAAAAGTAGTTATTCTACAGAAACATAGCTATACAGTAAGTTATATTACAACCTACCTCTCAAGTAAGCAGCGTGTTCTCTCTCTAATGAAATAGGACATGAATAATCTGTCAGTGGTTAGTTGAATCAGTATCTTTGCACTGTTCTGTTTGTCTGTGCAACAGCTAACCTCCAAGAATCAGAATCTTGTGATGTCACAATGAAGGCCCCATTGCCATGATTACCCACAGAAGCTCTCATGTGTAATCAAATGCTGGAACAAATCACTTTTCTTTTACCTATGCAGCACAGTCATTCCTAATATTTACATTGAATCCATGTAACCACATTTTTTATTAAAATAAAATGATCTACCTCATATCAAATGGTTGACCACTCATAATAGGGGTGTTTGCCTAATTCAAAGTCAATATGTTTCAGATATCACAAGTAGCATCCAGGTTTACTCAGATTATTTGCTTGATTTCAGCCTACCACTAATGTCAGTGTTTCTCATCACACTCTTCATCATTAATTAAATATATAGGCTACCTTACTACAGTAAAACAGGTCTTCCATAGACTATGACACCTCAGTAGCAATGTTCCAACAAAGAAATGAGGGTTAAAGAAAACATCTCTCTTCAATGGCCTCAGCTATATGTCACATATCAGTTTGCAAACAATGTAAAAACTATATATACAGTACCAGTCAAAGGTTTTGGACACCCCTACTCATTGAAGGTTTCTTCTTTATTTTTACTTTTTTCTACATTGTAGAATAATAGTGAAGACATCAAAACTATGAAATAACACATATGGAGTCAAGTAGTAAGCAAAAAGTGTTAAACAAAATATATTTCATATTTGAGATTCTTCAAAGTAGCCACCTTTTGCCTTGATCAAATCTTTGCACACTCTTGGCATTCTCTTAACCAGCTTCATGAGGTAGTCATCTGGAATGCATTTGAATTAACAGGTGTGCCTTGTTAAATGTTAATTTGTGGAATTTCTTTCCTTCTTAATGCGTTTGAGTCAATCAATTGCGTTATGACAAGGCAGGGGTGGTATACAGAAGATAGCCCTATTTGGAGAAAATAAACAAGTCCATATTATGGCAAGAACAGCTCAAATAAGCAAAGAGAAACGACAGTCCATCGTTACTTTAAGACATGAAGATTAGTCAATCAGGAAAATTTCAAGAACTTTGAAAGTTTCTTCAAATGCAGTCGCAAGAACCTTCAAGCGCTATGATGAAACTGGCTCTAATGAGGCCCGCCACAGGAATGGAAGACCCAGAGTTACCTCTGCTGCAGAGGATAAGTTCATTAGAGTTACCAGCCTCGTAAATTGCGGCCCAAATAAATGCTTCACAGAGTTCAAGTAACAGACACATCTCAACATCAACTGTTCAGAAGAGAGTGCGTGAATCTAACTTTAAGCATCAGCTGTCAGAGCAGCTTGCCAATCACTGTACCTGTATACAGCCCATCTGTAAATAGCACACCCAACTACCTCATCCCCATATTGTTATTTATTTATTTTGCTCTTTGCACCCCAGTATCTCTACTTGCACATCATCTTCTGCACATCTATCACTCCAGTGTTAATGCTAAATTGTAGTTACTTCTACTCGATGGCCTATTTATTGCCTTACCTCCCTAATCTTGCAACATTTGCACACATTGTAAATAGTTTTTTCTATTGTGTTATTGACTCTACGTTTGTTTATCCCATGTGTAACTCTGCTTTGCTTCATCTTGGCCAGGTCGCAGTTGTAAATGAGAACTTGTTCTCAATTGGCCTACCTGGTTAAAGTGTTGTGTTGTCTCTCTTGTCGTGATGTGTGTTTTGTCCTATATTTTATCTTGATTTATTTATTTTTAATCCCAGCCCCCATCCCCACAGGAGGCCTTTTGCCTTTTGTTCTGAACTGAATTGCCTAGTTAAATAAAGGTTAAATAAAATAAATAAAATATCATATTCCCTCTATCATATTCCCTCTATCATATTCAATTGTATCATATCCCCTCTATCGTATTTCTATCCATCATTTTCCGCTCTATCATATTCCCCTCTATCATATTCCCCTCTATCATATTCCCCTCTATCATATTCCTCTCTATCATATTATTCTCCACCCTCCATCCACTCCCCCTCCCTTTTCATCCTCCTCTCCTCATCTCAGCGCAGCCTCTCTCCATCGGGTCGATTTGGAATTCAAAATTTGAACACTTCCCAAATTTGTGAAAAGTAAACAATTTGTGTTCATACTGTGCTGTACAGTATGCCTTAACAAAAATCAAACGGAGGAAACATTTTTCTTTTATTTTTTAAAGGCTTTGTTTTTTATTGCATGCAAAAAT
Organism: Brachymystax lenok tsinlingensis; assembly: GCA_030435695.1. Taxonomy (NCBI): domain Eukaryota; kingdom Metazoa; phylum Chordata; class Actinopteri; order Salmoniformes; family Salmonidae; genus Brachymystax; species Brachymystax lenok. The sequence goes on from CM059814.1 coordinate 48,805,048, forward strand.
ACCTTAAAAATCCCTCCCTCCCTCCCTACTCTCTCTCTATTACCCAGTCTACTCATCCATCTTCAAGCTTTCATCCCTTCCCTGCACTTCTATCACCCTCTCAGTTCCAAACTCCAGCTGGCGCCCTCTTTTTCTTCTTCTCCAGTCTCTTCCTCTCCTCTTTCCTCATCTTTTCTATCTTCTTCTCCTCTTTTACGTGAATCTTTCGCTCCATCTCCAGGAACTCAGCTTGAACATTCTCTCTCCTTTTCAGCTCTTCGGACCACTTCTTCTCTTTCTTAATCCTGTCTTTCATCATGGCATTATGTATCTTCATCAGCCCCTCTAACCTCCTTTTCTCTGCCTTTTCCTTCTCTTTTCTTTCCTTCTCTCTCTTTTCCTGTTCCAACTTCTCCCTCTTTTTCTCAGCCTTCATGACTTTCTTCTGCTCTTTCTCTCTCTCCTTCATCTCTTTCATCTCCCTCTTTTTTTGCTCCTCCTCCTTGTCTTTCAGCTCCTTTCTCTCTTTCTCGTCATCCTTCAACTTCTTATTCAGTTCCTTATTTTTCTCTTTTTCCTCCATCTTCAAAAACGGGATTTTCTGCATGTGGCTCATGACCAGAAAGCCCACTCTTCCCAGGATGGTCTCTGCTCTCTCTGATGAAACCGTCCCATTGGAGCTCTTGGAATGGGCACGGTCCGCCTCACTCTTCAAACCCTCCCTCGGGCTCACCTCCTTGATGCTCCTCTCTTCACTCTCAATTTCAATGCCTATCCAATGATCCTAACAGGAAGACATTGACTCTAGATGTAATATTGTTCCAATGTGGCACATTCAATACACATTTGAGTGATCAACATACAATGATGGCCTCGTGGGGAACACAATTTGGAGGACAGTAATTGAGGTAATTTGTTTATATGTATCCCCATTAGATTTTATAATAGATATAGATGTTCTTCCTGGATCCACACCAAAGTAATACAAACATTAACCCTAGTAAGGGGTGATGTTTTATACAATGAGCAAAGAGCAGCAGGGTTGGGGTCAATTCCATTTCAATTCCGGGCCAATTCAGGAAGTAGTCTAAAATTCCAATTCTCTTCAACGCTTTGAATTGAAATGGAACTGACCAACATCCCTGTAAAGTAGTAGTGTAAAATAGGACACCTACCTTTGCCTCTTCCAATGTCCAGGGCCTGGGTTCCTCATCCTCTGACCTGCATATGGAGGCTCCCACTCTAACAGGCGTCTTAGTGACCACGCAGATCAGAGGGTGGGCGGCTCATCATTGCGGGTTGCCAGAGTTAAGTTAGCATCTGGGACCAGCTGATGAGCGTGAGGGCAGATATCCACCTCCTCAGTAGTGCCCCTCCCTTTCTGATCTGGCTGCTTGTGGTCCTTGTCATGGATGCATGCCAGGCTTGGAGGAAGTGCTAGAACAGGGCTTTTATCAACCATCAGTTCCTCTCTCCTGACAGTGGATGTAGCTGCATTTGCCTCTATGTCAGCTGAGCACTCTGTGGTGTTCTCACCTGTCTCCTCTGGCTGTTTGTGGTCAATGTTGTGGGTGCAGGGCAGCCTTAGAGACAGTGCTGCAGGTGCAGGAGGACTTTTATCAGCCAAAAACTCCTCTTGGAGGACAGTGGACATGGAAGCGTCTGCTTCACTGGTAACTGAACACTTGCTGGTGCCCTCTACTGCCTTCTCTGGCAGTTTGTAGTCATTGTCATAGACACATGGCAGACTTGGAGGCAGCATTGGGACAGGGCATTTAGCTGCTGATCTGTCCCCTCCATCAACAGTAGCTGTGCTTGAAGTGGCCTCTGTAGCAACTGAGACCTCATAGGCATCCTCTACTGTGTGCTCTGGAGGCATGAAGTCATCGTCAAAGACTGATGGCAGGCATGGAGGCAGCACTGAAGAAAGAATTCTAGCTGTATATCGGTTCTCTCTCTTGACAGTGGCTGTACCTGCAGTGGCCTCTTTGGCAACCCGGCACTCTGTGGCTGAAATAGCAGGCTGGTAGGTTTCCGGGACATTGAATGAATTGCCAATGAACCGCTGAGCCAGTGGTGGGAGGGAGAAAGGATAGAATCTGTCCTCTTCCTTGATATTAGATATTGCCACAGGAGCAACTGAGACCTCAGTGGTTCCCTCTACTGTCTGCTGTGGTGGAGATGGAGTCATCGTTAAAGAAGTGTGGCAGGTATCGATGCAGCATTGAGGAAAGATGTGTATCTGTCGATACATCTGCAGTGGCCTCTGTGGCAACTGGGCACTCAGCAGGGACAAAGTATGAAAATACAATGAACCGCTGTGCATCCTGAGCGTATATCCAATGGAGCGGGGAATGCAACATAGTTGGTATTGGCCCACGATTGGTGAAAGCCAGTGGTGGGAGGAGTCAATACAGGGAGCCATGAACTCAGTGAGTGGGCGGTTGGTCACATCTCTCACATTCTGCGGAGAAAAGAAACAGACATGATAAAAGTGATCTCATTCAGTACATACATACTTTATGAGTCAACACTATTTACTTATACATCACGTATACAGTGCCTTCGGAAAGTATTCAGACCCCTTCACTTTTTCCACATTTTGTTACCTCACAGCCTTATTCTGAAATTGATTAAATCGTTTTTTTTCGCTCATCAATCTACACACAATACCCCATATTGACAAAGCAAAAACAGAACCGTTCCAAATTCATTACAAATAAATAAAAAAGGATATTTACATAAGTATTCAGTACTTTGTTGAAGCACCTTTCTATCTTCTTGGGTATTATGCTACAAGCTTGACATACTTGTGTTTGGGGAGTTTCTCCCATTCTTCTCTGCAGATCCTCTCAAGCTTTGTTAGTTTGGATGGGAGCATTGCTGCAGAGCTATTTTCATGTCTCTCCAGAGATGTTGGATCAGGTTCAAGTCCGGGCTCTGGCTGGGCCACTCAAAGGACATTCAGAGACTTGTCCCAAGTCACTCCTGCATCATCTTGGCTTTGTGCTTAGGGTCGTTGTTCTGTTGGAAGGTGACCCTTCGCCCCCAGTCTGAGGTCCTGAGTGCTCTGGAGCAAGTTTACATCAAGGATCTCTCTGTACTTTGCTCCGTTCATCTTTGCCTCGATCCTGACTAGTCTCTTAGTCCATGCCGCTGACAAACATCCCCACAGCACAATGCTGCCACCACTGTGCTTCACCGTGCCGTAGGTGCCAGATTTCCTCCAGACGTGACACTTGGCAATCAGGCCAAAACGTTCAATCTTGTTTCATCAGACCAGAGCATCTTGTTTCTCATGGTCTGAGAGTCTATAGGTACCTTTTGGCAAATCCAAGTGGGCTGTCGTGTGCCTTTTACGGAAGAGTGGCTACCATCTGGCCACTCTACCATAAAGGCCTGATTGGTGAAGTGCTGCAGAGATGGTTGTCCTTCTGGAAGGTTCTCCTATCTCCACAGATGAACTCTAGAGCTCTGTCAGAGTCACCATCGGGTTCTTGGTCACCTCCCTGACCATGGCCCTTCTCGTCCGAATGCTCAGCTTGGCCGGGCGGCCAGCTCTAGAAAGAGTCTTGGTGGTTCCAAACTTCTTCCATTTAAGAATGATGGAGGCCACTGTGTTCCTGGGGACCTTCAATGCTGCAGAGATTTTTTGGTACCCGACACAATCCTGCCTCGGAACTCTACGGACATTTCCTTCGACCTCATGGTTTGGTGTTTGCTCTGACATGCACTGTCAACTGTGGAACCTTATATAGACAGGTGTGTGCCTTTCCAAATCATGTCCTATCAATTTTATTTCCACTTGTCCAATCAAGTTGTAGAAACATCTCAAAGATGATCAATGGAAACAGGATGCACCTGAGCTCAATTTCGAGACTCATAGCAAAGGGTCTGAATACTTATGTAAATAAGGTATTTCTGTTTTTAAGTTTAATACATTTGCACAAAAACTGTTTTTCGCTTTGTCATTATGGGGTATTGTGTGTTTGATTTAATACATTTTAGAATGAGGCTGTAATGTAACAAAAGGTGAAAAAGTGAAGGTGTCTGAGTACTTTCCTGAAGGCACTGTGTATATCTAGTGTCCTCTCAGATGCTCTGCACCAATCTGTACCAACCCTGGGTCTTCTAGCCAATGGGTCAACTAAGTGTAAAAATACATGCCCCACACCCAGCATAACATTTGACATTTTAGACATTTAGCAGAGGCTTTTATCCAGAACGACTTACAGTTCGTGTGTTCAACTTAAGGTAGCTAGGTGGGACAACTACATAATCCTGATATGAAGGTCTACGAGAGATCGCTTGGTCTTGTTATTTTTCTTTTTAAAGACAAGGCAATCATAAGAACTGAGGACTATGCATATAACAATACTCAAAGAGAGACATACACGATACAACACAAGAAAAGTTATCAGACTAAATATTGTTCGCTTACATTCCATGGCATATGGCACATTTTGCCCGTATATTGACATATATTTGCTTTAATTAGTTGTGTTCAGTAGAACTCTAGTTGACTTTGTCAAAGTTGGTCTTGTTACCTCCTCAATCAGGCTTGGCATTTTCCTTGTCTCAAACCAAATCCTCTTGATGTCCTTCTCTTGCTCCCTCTGGATCTGCCACACCAGAGCCAACCTGGCTCCTAGCTCCATCATGTAGTCTGTCTGGATCGCCCTTTCCTTCAACTGACACTCAGCCCTCCTCTGTGTCAGCGTTGAACTCTCCATGTCTTCCTCCTAGCTAACAATAACTCTGGAAAATACATAACGTTGTAGTAAGTGGTGTGTTGCTAAGCAAAGAATAATGCATCTCTTTACGATGTGCACACGCTTTCTTCCCGCTTACTTACAAATAAGCAAGTGACAATCTCAATCCAGAGATGATTGTTGTGATCATTGTGATACAAGGCGTTGCCATTGGAGATGACAAAGCACAACACAGACTTTAAAAAGCAAACTTCAGGCTCTCTCTGTACATTACTATTGAGCCTTATTCAACCCCCTCATGTAACGTCATTCCATATTGGGCCTGGTTATCACAAACCACACTAATCACTTATATCATATCATTCAAAAAGGTTTTGGGGGTAGAAAATGACTCTATATCCATGATGGACCTAACTTGTTGTACAGTTTCATCTATTTGAATCACTCCAGTCTTCTCTTTGAGTGCCTCTGAGTGCAACTCAATTTAAAGAGGTCTATCAATTCAACCATTTGAACCAAATGGATGAACATTCAATCAAGAAATTCTGCAACTACAAATTAGGTAGGCCTACTTGTTTTTTGACACAACCTACCCTTTTGGTACATATTTATTCAGATAACTGATTACAATTTATGTTGGGGATTAACACAGAGAGAGGGTTTTCTTTCATCAATTGAATGCATTTGCCATTAGGCTGGCTCACTACAACAACTGTAACATGCCATCTCAGGTGTCAGGATGAACATTTTTCTGACAAAAAAGGGTTCAAGCAAACTGTCTCTCGTCAACACTTTCACTTGTCAACATGATTGCATGTTAGGCCTACTTAAAAGGTCATGTTAGTACACAAGTCATTTGAAAAGTAGTTATTCTACAGAAACATAGCTATACAGTAAGTTATATTACAACCTACCTCTCAAGTAAGCAGCGTGTTCTCTCTCTAATGAAATAGGACATGAATAATCTGTCAGTGGTTAGTTGAATCAGTATCTTTGCACTGTTCTGTTTGTCTGTGCAACAGCTAACCTCCAAGAATCAGAATCTTGTGATGTCACAATGAAGGCCCCATTGCCATGATTACCCACAGAAGCTCTCATGTGTAATCAAATGCTGGAACAAATCACTTTTCTTTTACCTATGCAGCACAGTCATTCCTAATATTTACATTGAATCCATGTAACCACATGTTTTATTAAAATAAAATGATCTACCTCATATCAAATGGTTGACCATTCATAATAGGGGTGTTTGCCTAATTCAAAGTCAATATGTTTCAGATATCACAAGTAGCATCCAGGTTTACTCAGATTATTTGCTTGATTTCAGCCTACCACTAATGTCAGTGTTTCTCATCATACTCTTCATCATTAATTAAATATATAGGCTACCTTACTACAGTAAAACAGGTCTTCCATAGACTATGACACCTCAGTAGCAATGTTCCAACAAAGAAATGAGGGTTAAAGAAAACATCTCTCTTCAATGGCCTCAGCTATATGTCACATATCAGTTAGCAAACAATGTAAAACTATATATACAGTACCAGTCAAAGGTTTTGGACACCCCTACTCATTGAAGGTTTCTTCTTTATTTTTACTTTTTCTACATTGTAGAATAATAGTGAAGACATCAAAACTATGAAATAACACATATGGAGTCAAGTAGTAAGCAAAAAGTGTTAAACAAAATATATTTCATATTTGAGATTCTTCAAAGTAGCCACCTTTTGCCTTGATCAAATCTTTGCACACTCTTGGCATTCTCTTAACCAGCTTCATGAGGTAGTCATCTGGAATGCATTTGAATTAACAGGTGTGCCTTGTTAAATGTTAATTTGTGGAATTTCTTTCCTTCTTAATGCGTTTGAGTCAATCAATTGCGTTATGACAAGGCAGGGGTGGTATACAGAAGATAGCCCTATTTGGAGAAAATAAACAAGTCCATATTATGGCAAGAACAGCTCAAATAAGCAAAGAGAAACGACAGTCCATCGTTACTTTAAGACATGAAGATTAGTCAATCAGGAACATTTCAAGAACTTTGAAAGTTTCTTCAAGTGCAGTCGCAAGAACCATCAAGCGCTATGATGAAACTGGCTCTAATGAGGCCCGCCACAGGAACGGAAGACCCAGAGTTACCTCTGCTGCAGAGGATAAGTTCATTAGAGTTACCAGCCTCGTAAATTGCGGCCCAAATAAATGCTTCACAGAGTTCAAGTAACAGACACATCTCAACATCAACTGTTCAGAAGAGAGTGCGTGAATCTAACTTTAAGCATCAGCTGTCAGAGCAGCTTGCCAATCACTGTACCTGTATACAGCCCATCTGTAAATAGCACACCCAACTACCTCATCCCCATATTGTTATTTATTTATTTTTGCTCTTTTGCACCCCAGTATCTCTACTTGCACATCATCTTCTGCACATCTATCACTCCAGTGTTAATGCTAAATTGTAGTTACTTCTACTCGATGGCCTATTTATTGCCTTACCTCCCTAATCTTGCAACATTTGCACACATTGTAAATAGTTTTTTCTATTGTGTTATTGACTCTACATTTGTTTATCCCATGTGTAACTCTGTGTTGTTGTTTTTGTTGCACTGCTTTGCTTCATCTTGGCCAGGTCGCAGTTGTAAATGAGAACTTGTTCTCAACTGGCCTACCTGGTTAAAGTGTTGTGTTGTCTCTCTTGTCGTGATGTGTGTTTTGTCCTATATTTTACTTTGATTTATTTATTTTTAATCCCAGCCCCATCCCCGCAGGAGGCCTTTTGCCTTTTGTTCTGAACTGAATTGCCTAGTTAAATAAAGGTTAAATAAAATAAATAAAATATCATATTCCCTCTATCATATTCATCTGTATCATACTCCCTCTATCATATTCCCTCTATTATGTTCCCCTCTATCATATTTCCTCTATCATATTCAATTGTATCATATCCCCTATATCATGTTTCTATCCATCATTTTCCCTCTATCATATTCCTCTATCATATTCCCTCTATCATATTCCTCTCTATCATATTCCCTCTATCATATTCCCTCTATCATATTCCTCTCTATCATATTATTCTCCACCCTCCATCCACTCCCTCCCTTTTCATCCTCCTCTCCTCATCTCAGCGCAGCCTCACTCCATCGGGTCGATTTGGAATTCAAAATTTAAACACTTCCCAAATTTGTGAAAAGTAAACATTTTGTGTTCATACTGTGCTGTACAGTATGCCTTAACAAAAATCAAACGGAGGAAACATTTTTCTTTTATTTTTTAAATGCTTTGTTTTTATTGCATGCAAAAATACCTTAAAAATCCCTCCCTCCCTCCCTACTCTCTCTCTATTACCCAGTCTACTCATCCATCTTCAAGCTTTCATCCCTTCCCTGCACTTCTATCACCCTCTCAGTTCCAAACTCCAGCTGGCGCTCTCTTTTTCTTCTTCTCTCCAGTCTCTTCCTCTCCTCTTTCCTCATCTTTTCTATCTTCTTCTCCTCTTTTACTTGAATCTTTCGCTCCATCTCCAGGAACTCAGCTTGAACTTTCTCTCTCCTTTTCAGCTCTTCGGACCACTTCTTCTCTTTCTTAATCCTGTCTTTCATCATGGCATTATGTATCTTCATCAGCCCCTCTAACCTCCTTTTCTCTGCCTTTTCCTTCTCTTTTCTTTCCTTCTCTCTCTTTTCCTGTTCGAACTTCTCCCTCTTTTTCTCAGCCTTCATGACTTTCTTCTGCTCTTTCTCTCTCTCCTTCATCTCTTTCATCTCCCTCTTTTTTTGCTCCTCCTCCTTGTCTTTCAGCTCCTTTCTCTCTTTCTCGTCATCCTTCAACTTCTTATTCAGTTCCTTATTTTTCTCTTTTTCCTCCATCTTCAAAAACGGGATTTTCTGCATGTGGCTCATGACCAGAAAGCCCACTCTTCCCAGGATGGTCTCTGCTCTCTCTGATGAAACCGTCCCATTGGAGCTCTTGGAATGGGCACGGTCCGCCTCACTCTTCAAACCCTCCCTCGGGCTCACCTCCTTGATGCTCCTCTCTTCACTCTCAATTCCAATGCCTATCCAATGATCCTATCCAAACAGAAAGACATTGACTCTAGATGTAATATTGTTCCAATGTGGCACATTCAATACACATTTGAGTGATCAACATACAATGATGGCCTCGTGGGGAACACAATTTGGAGGACAGTAATTGAGGTAATTTGTTTATATGTATCCCCATTAGATTTTATAATAGATATAGATGTTCTTCCTGGATCCACACCAAACGTAATACAAACATTAACCCTAGTGAGGGGTGATGTTTTATACAATGAGCAAAGAGCAGCAGGGTTGGGGTCAATTCCATTTCAATTCGGGCCAATTCAGGAAGTAGTCTAAAATTCCAATTCTCTTCAACGCTTTGAATTGAAATGGAACTGACCAACATCCCTGTAAAGTAGTAGTGTAAAATAGGACACCTACCTTTGCCTCTTCCAATGTCCAGGGCCTGGGTTCCTCATCCTCTGACCTGCATATGGAGGCTCCCACTCTAACAGGCGTCTTAGTGACCACGCAGATCAGAGGGGTGGGCGGCTCATCATTGCGGGTTGCCAGAGTTAAGTTAGCATCTGGGACCAGCTGATGAGCGTGAGGGCAGATATCCACCTCCTCAGTAGTGCCCCTCCCTTTCTGATCTGGCTGCTTGTGGTCCTTGTCATGGATGCATGCCAGGCTTGGAGGAAGTGCTAGAACAGGGCTTTATCAACCATCAGTTCCTCTCTCCTGACAGTGGATGTAGCTGCATTTGCCTCTATGTCAGCTGAGCACTCTGTGGTGTTCTCACCTGTCTCCTCTGGCTGTTTGTGGTCAATGTTGTGGGTGCAGGGCAGCCTTAGAGACAGTGCTGCAGGTGCAGGAGGACTTTTATCAGCCAAAAACTCTTCTTGGAGGACAATGGACATGGAAGCGTCTGCTTCACTGGTAACTGAACACTTGCTGGTGCCCTCTACTGCCTTCTCTGGCAGTTTGTAGTCATTGTCATAGACACATAGCAGACTTGGAGGCAGCATTGGGACAGGGCATTTAGCTGCTGATCTGTCCCTCCATCAACAGTAGCTGTGCTTGAAGTGGCCTCTGTAGCAACTGAGACCTCATAGGCATCCTCTACTGTGTGCTCTGGAGGCATGAAGTCATCGTCAAAGACTGATGGCAGGCATGGAGGCAGCACTGAAGAAAGAATTCTAGCTGTATATCGGTTCTCTCTTGACAGTGGCTGTACCTGCAGTGGCCTCTTTGGCAACCCGGCACTCTGTGGCTGAAATAGCAGGCTGGTAGGTTTCCGGGACATTGAATGAATTGCCAATGAACCGCTGAGCCAGTGGTGGGAGGGAGAAAGGATAGAATCTGTCCTCTTCCTTGATATTAGATATTGCCACAGGAGCAACTGAGACCTCAGTGGTTCCCTCTACTGTCTGCTGTGGTGGAGATGGAGTCATCGTTAAAGAAGTGTGGCAGGTATCGATGCAGCATTGAGGAAAGATGTGTATCTGTCGATACATCTGCAGTGGCCTCTGTGGCAACTGGGCACTCAGCAGGGACAAAGTATGAAAATACAATGAACCGCTGTGCATCCTGAGCGTATATCCAATGGAGCGGGGGAATGCAACATAGTTGGTATTGGCCCACGATTGGTGAAAGCCAGTGGTGGGAGGGAGTCAATACAGGGAGCCATGAACTCAGTGAGTGGACGGTTGGTCACATCTCTCACATTCTGCGGGAGAAAAGAAACAGACATGATAAAAGTGATCTCATTCAGTACATACATACTTTATGAGTCAACACTATTTACTTATACATCACGTATACAGTGCCTTCGGAAAGTATTCAGACCCCTTCACTTTTCCACATTTTGTTACCTCACAGCCTTATTCTGAAATTGATTAAATCGTTTTTTTTCGCTCATCAATCTACACACAATACCCCATATTGACAAAGCAAAAACAGAACCGTTCCAAATTCATTACAAATAAATAAAAAAAGGAAATTTACATAAGTATTCAGTACTTTGTTGAAGCACCTTTCTATCTTCTTGGGTATTATGCTACAAGCTTGACATACTTGTGTTTGGGGAGTTTCTCCCATTCTTCTCTGCAGATCCTCTCAAGCTTTGTTAGTTTGGATGGGGAGCATTGCTGCAGAGCTATTTTCATATCTCTCCAGAGATGTTGGATCAGGTTCAAGTCCGGGCTCTGGCTGGGCCACTCAAAGGACATTCAGAGACTTGTCCCAAGTCACTCCTGCATCATCTTGGCTTTGTGCTTAGGGTCGTTGTTCTGTTGGAAGGTGACCCTTCGCCCCCAGTCTGAGGTCCTGAGTGCTCTGGAGCAAGTTTACATCAAGGATCTCTCTGTACTTTGCTCCGTTCATCTTTGCCTCGATCCTGACTAGTCTCTTAGTCCATGCCGCTGAAAAACATCCCCACAGCACAATGCTGCCACCACTGTGCTTCACCGTGCCGTAGGGTGCCAGATTTCCTCCAGACGTGACACTTGGCAATCAGGCCAAAACGTTCAATCTTGTTTCATCAGACCAGAGCATCTTGTTTCTCATGGTCTGAGAGTCTATAGGTACCTTTTGGCAAATCCAAGTGGGCTGTCGTGTGCCTTTTACGGAAGAGTGGCTACCATCTGGCCACTCTACCATAAAGGCCTGATTGGTGAAGTGCTGCAGAGATGGTTGTCCTTCTGGAAGGTTCTCCTATCTCCACAGATGAACTCTAGAGCTCTGTCAGAGTCACCATCGGGTTCTTGGTCACCTCCCTGACCATGGCCCTTCTCGTCCGAATGCTCAGCTTGGCCGGGCGGCCAGCTCTAGAAAGAGTCTTGGTGGTTCCAAACTTCTTCCATTTAAGAATGATGGAGGCCACTGTGTTCCTGGGGACCTTCAATGCTGCAGAGATTTTTTGGTACCCTTCTGTTTCTCGACACAATCCTGCCTCGGAACTCTACGGACATTTCCTTCGACCTCATGGTTTGGTGTTTGCTCTGACATGCACTGTCAACTGTGGAACCTTATATAGACAGGTGTGTGCCTTTCCAAATCATGTCCTATCAATTTTATTTCCACTTGTCCAATCAAGTTGTAGAAACATCTCAAAGATGATCAATGGAAACAGGATGCACCTGAGCTCAATTTCGAGACTCATAGCAAAGGGTCTGAATACTTATGTAAATAAGGTATTTCTGTTTTTAAGTTTAATACATTTGCACAAAAAACTGTTTTTTTCGCTTTGTCATTATGGGGTATTGTGTGTTTGATTTAATACATTTTAGAATGAGGCTGTAATGTAACAAAAGGTGAAAAAAGTGAAGGTGTCTGAGTACTTTCCCGAAGGCACTGTGTATATCTAGTGTCCTCTCAGATGCTCTGCACCAATCTGTACCAACCCTGGGTCTTCTAGCCAATGGGTCAACTAAGTGTAAAAATACATGCCCCACACCCAGCATAACATTTGACATTTTAGACATTTAGCAGAGGCTTTTATCCAGAACGACTTACAGTTCGTGTGTTCAACTTAAGGTAGCTAGGTGGGACAACTACATAATCCTGATATGAAGGTCTACGAGAGATCGCTTGGTCTTGTTATTTTTCTTTTTTAAAGACAAGGCAATCATAAGAACTGAGGACTATGCATATAACAATACTCAAAGAGAGACATACACGATACAACACAAGAAAAGTTATCAGACTAAATATTGTTCGCTTACATTCCATGGCATATGGCACATTTTGCCGTATATTGACATATATTTGCTTTAATTAGTTGTGTTCAGTAGAACTCTAGTTGACTTTGTCAAAGTTGGTCTTGTTACCTCCTCAATCAGGCTTGGCATTTTCCTTGTCTCAAACCAAATCCTCTTGATGTCCTTCTCTTGCTCCTCTCTGGATCTGCCACCAGAGCCAACCTGGCTCCTAGCTCCATCATGTAGTCTGTCTGGATCGCCCTTTCCTTCAACTGACACTCAGCCCTCCTCTGTGTCAGCGTTGAACTCTCCATGTCTTCCTCCTAGCTAACAATAACTCTGGAAAATACATAACGTTGTAGTAAGTGGTGTGTTGCTAAGCAAAGAATAATGCATCTCTTTACGATGTGCACACGTTTCTTCCGTTTACTTACAAATAAGCAAGTGACAATCTCAATCCAGAGATGATTGTTGTGATCATTGTGATACAAGGCGTTGCCATTGGAGATGACAAAGCACAACACAGACTTTAAAAAGCAAACTTCAGGCTCTCTCTGTACATTACTATTGAGCCTTATTCAACCCCTCATGTAACGTCATTCCATATTGGGCCTGGTTATCACAAACCACACTAATCACTTATATCATATCATTCAAAAAGGTTTTGGGGGTAGAAAATGACTCTATATCCATGATGGACCTAACTTGTTGTACAGTTTCATCTATTTGAATCACTCCAGTCTTCTCTTTGAGTGCCTCTGAGTGCAACTCAATTTAAAGAGGTCTATCAATTCAACCATTTGAACCAAATGGATGAACATTCAATCAAGAAATTATGCAACTACAAATTAGGTAGGCCTACTTGTTTTTTGACACAACCTACCCTTTTGGTACATATTTATTCAGATAACTGATTACAATTTATGTTGGGGATTAACACAGAGAGAGGGTTTTCTTTCATCAATTGAATGCATTTGCCATTAGGCTGGCTCACTACAACAACTGTAACATGCCATCTCAGGTGTCAGGATGAACATTTTCTGACAAAAAGGGTTCAAGCAAACTGTCTCTCGTCAACACTTTCACTTGTCAACATGATTGCATGTTAGGCCTACTTAAAAGGTCATGTTAGTACACAAGTCATTTGAAAAGTAGTTATTCTACAGAAACATAGCTATACAGTAAGTTATATTACAACCTACCTCTCAAGTAAGCAGCGTGTTCTCTCTCTAATGAAATAGGACATGAATAATCTGTCAGTGGTTAGTTGAATCAGTATCTTTGCACTGTTCTGTTTGTCTGTGCAACAGCTAACCTCCAAGAATCAGAATCTTGTGATGTCACAATGAAGGCCCCATTGCCATGATTACCCACAGAAGCTCTCATGTGTAATCAAATGCTGGAACAAATCACTTTTCTTTTACCTATGCAGCACAGTCATTCCTAATATTTACATTGAATCCATGTAACCACATGTTTTATTAAAATAAAATGATCTACCTCATATCAAATGGTTGACCATTCATAATAGGGTGTTTGCCTAATTCAAAGTCAATATGTTTCAGATATCACAAGTAGCATCCAGGTTTCCTCAGGTTATTTGCTTGATTTCAGCCTACCACTAATGTCAGTGTTTCTCATCATACTCTTCATCATTAATTAAATATATAGGCTACCTTACTACAGTAAAACAGGTCTTCCATAGACTATGACACCTCAGTAGCAATGTTCCAACAAAGAAATGAGGGTTAAAGAAAACATCTCTCTTCAATGGCCTCAGCTATATGTCACATATCAGTTTGCAAACAATGTAAAAACTATATATACAGTACCAGTCAAAGGTTTTGGACACCCCTACTCATTGAAGGTTTCTTCTTTATTTTTTACTTTTTTTCTACATTGTAGAATAATAGTGAAGACATCAAAACTATGAAATAACACATATGGAGTCAAGTAGTAAGCAAAAAGTGTTAAACAAAATATATTTCATATTTGAGATTCTTCAAAGTAGCCACCTTTTGCCTTGATCAAATCTTTGCACACTCTTGGCATTCTCTTAACCAGCTTCATGAGGTAGTCATCTGGAATGCATTTGAATTAACAGGTGTGCCTTGTTAAATGTTAATTTGTGGAATTTCTTTCCTTCTTAATGCGTTTGAGTCAATCAATTGCGTTATGACAAGGCAGGGGTGGTATACAGAAGATAGCCCTATTTGGAGAAAATAAACAAGTCCATATTATGGCAAGAACAGCTCAAATAAGCAAAGAGAAAGCGACAGTCCCATCGTTACTTTAAGACATGAAGATTAGTCAATCAGGAACATTTCAAGAACTTTGAAAGTTTCTTCAAGTGCAGTCGCAAAGAACCATCAAGCGCTATGATGAAACTGGCTCTAATGAGGCCCGCCACAGGAACGGAAGACCCAGAGTTACCTCTGCTGCAGAGGATAAGTTCATTAGAGTTACCAGCCTCGTAAATTGCAGCCCAAATAAATGCTTCACAGAGTTCAAGTAACAGACACATCTCAACATCAACTGTTCAGAAGAGAGTGCGTGAATCTAACTTTAAGCATCAGCTGTCAGAGCAGCTTGCCAATCACTGTACCTGTATACAGCCCATCTGTAAATAGCACACCCAACTACCTCATCCCCATATTGTTATTTATTTATTTTTGCTCTTTTGCACCCCAGTATCTCTACTTGCACATCATCTTCTGCACATCTATCACTCCAGTGTTAATGCTAAATTGTAGTTACTTCTACTCGATGGCCTATTTATTGCCTTACCTCCCTAATCTTGCACCATTTGCACACATTGTAAATAGTTTTTTCTATTGTGTTATTGACTCTACGTTTGTTTATCCCATGTGTAACTCTGCTTTGCTTCATCTTGGCCAGGTCGCAGTTGTAAATGAGAACTTGTTCTCAATTGGCCTACCTGGTTAAAGTGTTGTGTTGTCTCTCTTGTCGTGATGTGTGTTTTGTCCTATATTTTACTTTGATTTATTTATTTTTAATCCCAGCCCCCATCCCAGGGAGGCCTTTTGCCTTTTGTTCTGAACTGAATTGCCTCGTTAAATAAAGGTTAAATAAAATAAATAAAATATCATATTCCCTCTATCATATTCATCTGTATCATACTCCCTCTATCATATTCCCTCTATTATGTTCCCCTCTATCATATTCCCCTCTATCATATTCAATTGTATCATATCCCTATATCATGTTTCTATCCATCATTTTCCCCTCTATCATATTCCCCTCTATCATATTCCCCTCTATCATATTCCCCTCTATCATCTTCCCCTCTATCATATTCCCCTCTATCATATTCCCCTCTATCATATTCCTCTCTATCATATTATTCTCCACCCTCCATCCACTCCCCCTCCTTTTCATCCTCCTCTCCTCATCTCAGCGCAGCCTCACTCCATCGGTCGATTTGGAATTCAAAATTTAAACACTTCCCAAATTTGTGAAAAGTAAACATTTTGTGTTCATACTGTGCTGTACAGTATGCCTTAACAAAAATCAAACGGAGGAAACATTTTCTTTTATTTTTAAATGCTTTGTTTTTATTGCATGCAAAAATACCTTAAAAATCCCTCCCTCCCTCCCTACTCTCTCTCTATTACCCAGTCTACTCATCCATCTTCAAGCTTTCATCCCTTCCCTGCACTTCTATCACCCTCTCAGTTCCAAACTCCAGCTGGCGCCCTCTTTTCTTCTTCTCCAGTCTCTTCCTCTCCTCTTTCCTCATCTTTTCTATCTTCTTCTCCTCTTTTACTTGAATCTTGCGCTCCATCTCCAGGAACTCAGCTTGAACTGTTCTCTCTCCTTTTCAGCTCTTCGGACCACTTCTTCTCTTTCTTAATCCTGTCTTTCATCATGGCATTATGTATCTTCATCAGCCCCTCTAACCTCCTTTTCTCTGCCTTTTCCTTCTCTTTTCTTTCCTTCTCTCTCTTTTCCTGTTCCAACTTCTCCCTCTTTTTCTCAGCCTTCATGACTTTCTTCTGCTCTTTCTCTCTCTCCTTCATCTCTTTCATCTCCCTCTTTTTGCTCCTCCTCCTTGTCTTTCAGCTCCTTTCTCTCTTTCTCGTCATCCTTCAACTTCTTATTCAGTTCCTTATTTTCTCTTTTTCCTCCATCTTCAAAAACAGGATTTTCTGCATGTGGCTCATGACCAGAAAGCCCACTCTTCCCAGGATGGTCTCTGCTCTCTCTGATGAAACCGTCCCATTGGAGCTCTTGGAATGGGCACGGTCCGCCTCACTCTTCAAACCCTCCCTCGGGCTCACCTCCTTGATGCTCCTCTCTTCACTCTCAATTCCAATGCCTATCCAATGATCCAATGCCTATCCAAACAGGAAGACATTGACTCTAGATGTAATATTGTTCCAATGTGGCACATTCAATACACATTTGAGTGATCAACATACAATGATGGCCTCGTGGGGAACACAATTTGGAGGACAGTAATTGAGGTAATTTGTTTATATGTATCCCCATTAGATTTTATAATAGATATAGATGTTCTTCCTGGATCCACACCAAACGTAATACAAACATTAACCCTAGTGAGGGGTGATGTTTTATACAATGAGCAAAGAGCAGCAGGGTTGGGGTCAATTCCATTTCAATTCGGGCCAATTCAGGAAGTAGTCTAAAATTCCAATTCTCTTCAACGCTTTGAATTGAAATGGAACTGACCAACATCCCTGTAAAGTAGTAGTGTAAAATAGGACACCTACCTTTGCCTCTTCCAATGTCCAGGGCCTGGGTTCCTCATCCTCTGACCTGCATATGGAGGCTCCCACTCTAACAGGCGTCTTAGTGACCACGCAGATCAGAGGGTGGGCGGCTCATCATTGCGGGTTGCCAGAGTTAAGTTAGCATCTGGGACCAGCTGATGAGCGTGAGGGCAGATATCCACCTCCTCAGTAGTGCCCTCCCTTTCTGATCTGGCTGCTTGTGGTCCTTGTCATGGATGCATGCCAGGCTTGGAGGAAGTGCTAGAACAGGGCTTTTATCAACCATCAGTTCCTCTCTCCTGACAGTGGATGTAGCTGCATTTGCCTCTATGTCAGCTGAGCACTCTGTGGTGTTCTCACCTGTCTCCTCTGGCTGTTTGTGGTCAATGTTGTGGGTGCAGGGCAGCCTTAGAGACAGTGCTGCAGGTGCAGGAGGACTTTTATCAGCCAAAACTCCTCTTGGAGGACAGTGGACATGGAAGCGTCTGCTTCACTGGTAACTGAACACTTGCTGGTGCCCTCTACTGCCTTCTCTGGCAGTTTGTAGTCATTGTCATAGACACATGGCAGACTTGGAGGCAGCATTGGGACAGGGCATTTAGCTGCTGATCTGTCCCTCCATCAACAGTAGCTGTGCTTGAAGTGGCCTCTGTAGCAACTGAGACCTCATAGGCATCCTCTACTGTGTGCTCTGGAGGCATGAAGTCATCGTCAAAGACTGATGGCAGGCATGGAGGCAGCACTGAAGAAAGAATTCTAGCTGTATATCGGTTCTCTCTCTTGACAGTGGCTGTACCTGCAGTGGCCTCTTTGGCAACCCGGCACTCTGTGGCTGAAATAGCAGGCTGGTAGGTTTCCGGGACATTGAATGAATTGCCAATGAACCGCTGAGCCAGTGGTGGGAGGGAGAAAGGATAGAATCTGTCCTCTTCCTTGATATTAGATATTGCCACAGGAGCAACTGAGACCTCAGTGGTTCCCTCTACTGTCTGCTGTGGTGGAGATGGAGTCATCGTTAAAGAAGTGTGGCAGGTATCGATGCAGCATTGAGGAAAGATGTGTATCTGTCGATACATCTGCAGTGGCCTCTGTGGCAACTGGGCACTCAGCAGGGACAAAGTATGAAAATACAATGAACCGCTGTGCATCCTGGCGCGTATATCCAATGGAGCGGGGGAATGCAACATAGTTGGTATTGGCCCACGATTGGTGAAAGCCAGTGGTGGGAGGGAGTCAATACAGGGAGCCATGAACTCAGTGAGTGGACGGTTGGTCACATCTCTCACATTCTGCGGGAGAAAAGAAACAGACATGATAAAAGTGATCTCATTCAGTACATACATACTTTATGAGTCAACACTATTTACTTATACATCACGTATACAGTGCCTTCGGAAAGTATTCAGACCCCTTCACTTTTTCCACATTTTGTTACCTCACAGCCTTATTCTGAAATTGATTAAATCGTTTTTTTTTCGCTCATCAATCTACACACAATACCCCATATTGACAAAGCAAAAACAGAACCGTTCCAAATTCATTACAAATAAATAAAAAAAAAGGATATTTACATAAGTATTCAGTACTTTGTTGAAGCACCTTTCTATCTTCTTGGGTATTATGCTACAAGCTTGACATACTTGTGTTTGGGGAGTTTCTCCCATTCTTCTCTGCAGATCCTCTCAAGCTTTGTTAGTTTGGATGGGGAGCATTGCTGCAGAGCTATTTTCATGTCTCTCCAGAGATGTTGGATCAGGTTCAAGTCCGGGCTCTGGCTGGGCCACTCAAAGGACATTCAGAGACTTGTCCCGAAGTCACTCCTGCATCATCTTGGCTTTGTGCTTAGGGTCGTTGTTCTGTTGGAAGGTGACCCTTCGCCCCCAGTCTGAGGTCCTGAGTGCTCTGGAGCAAGTTTACATCAAGGATCTCTCTGTACTTTGCTCCGTTCATCTTTGCCTCGATCCTGACTAGTCTCTTAGTCCATGCCGCTGAAAAACATCCCCACAGCACAATGCTGCCACCACTGTGCTTCACCGTGCCGTAGGTGCCAGATTTCCTCCAGACGTGACACTTGGCAATCAGGCCAAAACGTTCAATCTTGTTTCATCAGACCAGAGCATCTTGTTTCTCATGGTCTGAGAGTCTATAGGTACCTTTTGGCAAATCCAAGCGGGCTGTCGTGGTGCCTTTACGGAAGAGTGGCTACCATCTGGCCACTCTACCATAAAGGCCTGATTGGTGAAGTGCTGCAGAGATGGTTGTCCTTCTGGAAGGTTCTCCTATCTCCACAGATGAACTCTAGAGCTCTGTCAGAGTCACCATCGGGTTCTTGGTCACCTCCCTGACCATGGCCCTTCTCGTCGAATGCTCAGCTTGGCCGGGCGGCCAGCTCTAGAAAGAGTCTTGGTGGTTCCAAACTTCTTCCATTTAAGAATGATGGAGGCCACTGTGTTCCTGGGGACCTTCAATGCTGCAGAGATTTTTGGTACCCTTCTGTTTCTCGACACAATCCTGCCTCGGAACTCTCACGGACATTTCCTGACCTCATGGTTTGGTGTTTGCTCTGACATGCACTGTCAACTGTGGAACCTTATATAGACAGGTGTGTGCCTTTCCAAATCATGTCCTATCAATTTTATTTCCACTTGTCCAATCAAGTTGTAGAAACATCTCAAAGATGATCAATGGAAACAGGATGCACCTGAGCTCAATTTCGAGACTCATAGCAAAGGGTCTGAATACTTATGTAAATAAGGTATTTCTGTTTTTAAGTTTAATACATTTGCACAAAAAAACTGTTTTTTTCGCTTTGTCATTATGGGGTATTGTGTGTTTGATTTAATACATTTTAGAATGAGGCTGTAATGTAACAAAAGGTGAAAAAGTGAAGGTGTCTGAGTACTTTCCCGAAGGCACTGTGTATATCTAGTGTCCTCTCAGATGCTCTGCACCAATCTGTACCAACCCTGGGTCTTCTAGCCAATGGGTCAACTAAGTGTAAAAATACATGCCCCACACCCAGCATAACATTTGACATTTTAGACATTTAGCAGAGGCTTTTATCCAGAACGACTTACAGTTCGTGTGTTCAACTTAAGGTAGCTAGGTGGGACAACTACATAATCCTGATATGAAGGTCTACGAGAGATCGCTTGGTCTTGTTATTTTTCTTTTTAAAGACAAGGCAATCATAAGAACTGAGGACTATGCATATAACAATACTCAAAGAGAGACATACACGATACAACACAAGAAAAGTTATCAGACTAAATATTGTTCGCACATTCCATGGCATATGGCACATTTTGCCCGTATATTGACATATATTTGCTTTAATTAGTTGTGTTCAGTAGAACTCTAGTTGACTTTGTCAAAGTTGGTCTTGTTACCTCCTCAATCAGGCTTGGCATTTTCCTTGTCTCAAACCAAATCCTCTTGATGTCCTTCTCTTGCTCCCTCTGGATCTGCCACACCAGAGCCAACCTGGCTCCTAGCTCCATCATGTAGTCTGTCTGGATCGCCCTTTCCTTCAACTGACACTCAGCCCTCCTCTGTGTCAGCGTTGAACTCTCCATGTCTTCCTCCTAGCTAACAATAACTCTGGAAAATACATAACGTTGTAGTAAGTGGTGTGTTGCTAAGCAAAGAATAATGCATCTCTTTACGATGTGCACACGTTTCTTCCCGTTTACTTACAAATAAGCAAGTGACAATCTCAATCCAGAGATGATTGTTGTGATCATTGTGATACAAGGCGTTGCCATTGGAGATGACAAAGCACAACACAGACTTTAAAAAGCAAACTTCAGGCTCTCTCTGTACATTACTATTGAGCCTTATTCAACCCCCTCATGTAACGTCATTCCATATTGGGCCTGGTTATCACAAACCACACTAATCACTTATATCATATCATTCAAAAAGGTTTTGGGGGTAGAAAATGACTCTATATCCATGATGGACCTAACTTGTTGTACAGTTTCATCTATTTGAATCACTCCAGTCTTCTCTTTGAGTGCCTCTGAGTGCAACTCAATTTAAAGAGGTCTATCAATTCAACCATTTGAACCAAATGGATGAACATTCAATCAAGAAATTCTGCAACTACAAATTAGGTAGGCCTACTTGTTTTTGACACAACCTACCCTTTTGGTACATATTTATTCAGATAACTGATTACAATTTATGTTGGGGATTAACACAGAGAGAGGGTTTTCTTTCATCAATTGAATGCATTTGCCATTAGGCTGGCTCACTACAACAACTGTAACATGCCATCTCAGGTGTCAGGATGAACATTTTTCTGACAAAAAAGGATTCAAGCAAACTGTCTCTCGTCAACACTTTCACTTGTCAACATGATTGCATGTTAGGCCTACTTAAAAGGTCATGTTAGTACACAAGTCATTTGAAAAGTAGTTATTCTACAGAAACATAGCTATACAGTAAGTTATATTACAACCTACCTCTCAAGTAAGCAGCGTGTTCTCTCTCTAATGAAATAGGACATGAATAATCTGTCAGTGGTTAGTTGAATCAGTATCTTTGCACTGTTCTGTTTGTCTGTGCAACAGCTAACCTCCAAGAATCAGAATCTTGTGATGTCACAATGAAGGCCCCATTGCCATGATTACCCACAGAAGCTCTCATGTGTAATCAAATGCTGGAACAAATCACTTTTCTTTTACCTATGCAGCACAGTCATTCCTAATATTTACATTGAATCCATGTAACCACATGTTTTATTAAAATAAAATGATCTACCTCATATCAAATGGTTGACCATTCATAATAGGGGTGTTTGCCTAATTCAAAGTCAATATGTTTCAGATATCACAAGTAGCATCCAGGTTTCCTCAGGTTATTTGCTTGATTTCAGCCTACCACTAATGTCAGTGTTTCTCATCATACTCTTCATCATTAATTAAATATATAGGCTACCTTACTACAGTAAAACAGGTCTTCCATAGACTATGACACCTCAGTAGCAATGTTCCAACAAAGAAATGAGGGTTAAAGAAAACATCTCTCTTCAATGGCCTCAGCTATATGTCACATATCAGTTTGCAAACAATGTAAAAACTATATATACAGTACCAGTCAAAGGTTTTGGACACCCCTACTCATTGAAGGTTTCTTCTTTATTTTTTACTTTTTTTCTACATTGTAGAATAATAGTGAAGACATCAAAACTATGAAATAACACATATGGAGTCAAGTAGTAAGCAAAAGTGTTAAACAAAATATATTTCATATTTGAGATTCTTCAAAGTAGCCACCTTTGCCTTGATCAAATCTTTGCACACTCTTGGCATTCTCTTAACCAGCTTCATGAGGTAGTCATCTGGAATGCATTTGAATTAACAGGTGTGCCTTGTTAAATGTTAATTTGTGGAATTTCTTTCCTTCTTAATGCGTTTGAGTCAATCAATTGCGTTATGACAAGGCAGGGGTGGTATACAGAAGATAGCCCTATTTGGAGAAAATAAACAAGTCCATATTATGGCAAGAACAGCTCAAATAAGCAAAGAGAAACGACAGTCCCATCGTTACTTTAAGACATGAAGATTAGTCAATCAGGAACATTTCAAGAACTTTGAAAGTTTCTTCAAGTGCAGTCGCAAGAACCATCAAGCGCTATGATGAAACTGGCTCTAATGAGGCCCGCCACAGGAACGGAAGACCCAGAGTTACCTCTGCTGCAGAGGATAAGTTCATTAGAGTTACCAGCCTCGTAAATTGCGGCCCAAATAAATGCTTCACAGAGTTCAAGTAACAGACACATCTCAACATCAACTGTTCAGAAGAGAGTGCGTGAATCTAACTTTAAGCATCAGCTGTCAGAGCAGCTTGCCAATCACTGTACCTGTATACAGCCCATCTGTAAATAGCACACCCAACTACCTCATCCCCATATTGTTATTTATTTATTTTTGCTCTTTTGCACCCCAGTATCTCTACTTGCACATCATCTTCTGCACATCTATCACTCCAGTGTTAATGCTAAATTGTAGTTACTTCTACTCGATGGCCTATTTATTGCCTTACCTCCCTAATCTTGCACCATTTGCACACATTGTAAATAGTTTTTTCTATTGTGTTATTGACTCTACGCTTTGTTTATCCCATGTGTAACTCTGCTTTGCTTCATCTTGGCCAGGTCGCAGTTGTAAATGAGAACTTGTTCTCAATTGGCCTACCTGGTTAAAGTGTTGTGTTGTCTCTCTTGTCGTGATGTGTGTTTTGTCCTATATTTTACTTTGATTTATTTATTTTTAATCCCAGCCCCCATCCCCGCAGGAGGCCTTTTGCCTTTTGTTCTGAACTGAATTGCCTCGTTAAATAAAGGTTAAATAAAATAAATAAAATATCATATTCCCTCTATCATATTCATCTGTATCATACTCCCTCTATCATATTCCCTCTATTATGTTCCCCTCTATCATATTCCCCTCTATCATATTCAATTGTATCATATCCCCTATATCATGTTTCTATCCATCATTTTCCCCTCTATCATATTCCCTCTATCATCTTCCCCTCTATCATATTCCCCTCTATCATATTCCCCTCTATCATATTCCTCTCTATCATATTATTCTCCACCCTCCATCCACTCCCCCTCCCTTTTCATCCTCCTCTCCTCATCTCAGCGCAGCCTCACTCCATCGGGTCGATTTGGAATTCAAAATTTAAACACTTCCCAAATTTGTGAAAAGTAAACATTTTGTGTTCATACTGTGCTGTACAGTATGCCTTAACAAAAATCAAACGGAGGAAACATTTTTCTTTTATTTTTTAAATGCTTTGTTTTTTATTGCATGCAAAAATACCTTAAAAATCCCTCCTCCCTCCTCCCTACTCTCTCTCTATTACCCAGTCTACTCATCCATCTTCAAGCTTTCATCCCTTCCCTGCACTTCTATCACCCTCTCAGTTCCAAACTCCAGCTGGCGCCCTCTTTTTCTTCTTCTTCTCCAGTCTCTTCCTCTCCTCTTTCCTCATCTTTTCTATCTTCTTCTCCTCTTTTACTTGAATCTTGCGCTCCATCTCCAGGAACTCAGCTTGAACTGTCTCTCTCCTTTTCAGCTCTTCGGACCACTTCTTCTCTTTCTTAATCCTGTCTTTCATCATGGCATTATGTATCTTCATCAGCCCTCTAACCTCCTTTTTCTCTGCCTTTTCCTTCTCTTTTCTTTCCTTCTCTCTCTTTTCCTGTTCCAACTTCTCCCTCTTTTTCTCAGCCTTCATGACTTTCTTCTGCTCTTTCTCTCTCTCCTTCATCTCTTTCATCTCCCTCTTTTTGCTCCTCCTCCTTGTCTTTCAGCTCCTTTCTCTCTTTCTCGTCATCCTTCAACTTCTTATTCAGTTCCTTATTTTTCTCTTTTTCCTCCATCTTCAAAAACGGGATTTTCTGCATGTGGCTCATGACCAGAAAGCCCACTCTTCCCAGGATGGTCTCTGCTCTCTCTGATGAAACCGTCCCATTGGAGCTCTTGGAATGGGCACGGTCCGCCTCACTCTTCAAACCCTCCCTCGGGCTCACCTCCTTGATGCTCCTCTCTTCACTCTCAATTCCAATGCCTATCCAATGATCCTAACAGGAAGACATTGACTCTAGATGTAATATTGTTCCAATGTGGCACATTCAATACACATTTGAGTGATCAACATACAATGATGGCCTCGTGGGGAACACAATTTGGAGGACAGTAATTGAGGTAATTTGTTTATATGTATCCCCATTAGATTTTATAATAGATATAGATGTTCTTCCTGGATCCACACCAAACGTAATACAAACATTAACCCTAGTGAGGGGTGATGTTTTATACAATGAGCAAAGAGCAGCAGGGTTGGGGTCAATTCCATTTCAATTCGGGCCAATTCAGGAAGTAGTCTAAAATTCCAATTCTCTTCAACGCTTTGAATTGAAATGGAACTGACCAACATCCCTGTAAAGTAGTAGTGTAAAATAGGACACCTACCTTTGCCTCTTCCAATGTCCAGGGCCTGGGTTCCTCATCCTCTGACCTGCATATGGAGGCTCCCACTCTAACAGGCGTCTTAGTGACCACGCAGATCAGAGGGGTGGGCGGCTCATCATTGCGGGTTGCCAGAGTTAAGTTAGCATCTGGGACCAGCTGATGAGCGTGAGGGCAGATATCCACCTCCTCAGTAGTGCCCCTCCCTTTCTGATCTGGCTGCTTGTGGTCCTTGTCATGGATGCATGCCAGGCTTGGAGGAAGTGCTAGAACAGGGCTTTTATCAACCATCAGTTCCTCTCTCCTGACAGTGGATGTAGCTGCATTTGCCTCTATGTCAGCTGAGCACTCTGTGGTGTTCTCACCTGTCTCCTCTGGCTGTTTGTGGTCAATGTTGTGGGTGCAGGGCAGCCTTAGAGACAGTGCTGCAGGTGCAGGAGGACTTTTATCAGCCAAAAACTCCTCTTGGAGGACAGTGGACATGGAAGCGTCTGCTTCACTGGTAACTGAACACTTGCTGGTGCCCTCTACTGCCTTCTCTGGCAGTTTGTAGTCATTGTCATAGACACATGGCAGACTTGGAGGCAGCATTGGGACAGGGCATTTAGCTGCTGATCTGTCCCCTCCATCAACAGTAGCTGTGCTTGAAGTGGCCTCTGTAGCAACTGAGACCTCATAGGCATCCTCTACTGTGTGCTCTGGAGGCATGAAGTCATCGTCAAAGACTGATGGCAGGCATGGAGGCAGCACTGAAGAAAGAATTCTAGCTGTATATCGGTTCTCTCTCTTGACAGTGGCTGTACCTGCAGTGGCCTCTTTGGCAACCCGGCACTCTGTGGCTGAAATAGCAGGCTGGTAGGTTTCCGGGACATTGAATGAATTGCCAATGAACCGCTGAGCCAGTGGTGGGAGGGAGAAAGGATAGAATCTGTCCTCTTCCTTGATATTAGATATTGCCACAGGAGCAACTGAGACCTCAGTGGTTCCCTCTACTGTCTGCTGTGGTGGAATGGAGTCATCGTTAAAGAAGTGTGGCAGGTATCGATGCAGCATTGAGGAAAGATGTGTATCTGTCGATACATCTGCAGTGGCCTCTGTGGCAACTGGGCACTCAGCAGGGACAAAGTATGAAAATACAATGAACCGCTGTGCATCCTGAGCGTATATCCAATGGAGCGGGGGAATGCAACATAGTTGGTATTGGCCCACGATTGGTGAAAGCCAGTGGTGGGAGGGAGTCAATACAGGGAGCCATGAACTCAGTGAGTGGACGGTTGGTCACATCTCTCACATTCTGCGGGAGAAAAGAAACAGACATGATAAAAGTGATCTCATTCAGTACATACATACTTTATGAGTCAACACTATTTACTTATACATCACGTATACAGTGCCTTCGGAAAGTATTCAGACCCTTCACTTTTTCCACATTTTGTTACCTCACAGCCTTATTCTGAAATTGATTAAATCGTTTTTTTTCGCTCATCAATCTACACACAATACCCCATATTGACAAAGCAAAAACAGAACCGTTCCAAATTCATTACAAATAAATAAAAAAAGGATATTTACATAAGTATTCAGTACTTTGTTGAAGCACCTTTCTATCTTCTTGGGTATTATGCTACAAGCTTGACATACTTGTGTTTGGGGAGTTTCTCCCATTCTTCTCTGCAGATCCTCTCAAGCTTTGTTAGTTTGGATGGGGAGCATTGCTGCAGAGCTATTTTCATGTCTCTCCAGAGATGTTGGATCAGGTTCAAGTCCGGGCTCTGGCTGGGCCACTCAAAGGACATTCAGAGACTTGTCCCGAAGTCACTCCTGCATCATCTTGGCTTTGTGCTTAGGGTCGTTGTTCTGTTGGAAGGTGACCCTTCGCCCCCAGTCTGAGGTCCTGAGTGCTCTGGAGCAAGTTTACATCAAGGATCTCTCTGTACTTTGCTCCGTTCATCTTTGCCTCGATCCTGACTAGTCTCTTAGTCCATGCCGCTGAAAAACATCCCCACAGCACAATGCTGCCACCACTGTGCTTCACCGTGCCGTAGGTGCCAGATTTCCTCCAGACGTGACACTTGGCAATCAGGCCAAAACGTTCAATCTTGTTTCATCAGACCAGAGCATCTTGTTTCTCATGGTCTGAGAGTCTATAGGTACCTTTTGGCAAATCCAAGCGGGCTGTCGTGTGCCTTTTACGGAAGAGTGGCTACCATCTGGCCACTCTACCATAAAGGCCTGATTGGTGAAGTGCTGCAGAGATGGTTGTCCTTCTGGAAGGTTCTCCTATCTCCACAGATGAACTCTAGAGCTCTGTCAGAGTCACCATCGGGTTCTTGGTCACCTCCTGACCATGGCCCTTCTCGTCCGAATGCTCAGCTTGGCCGGGCGGCCAGCTCTAGAAAGAGTCTTGGTGGTTCCAAACTTCTTCCATTTAAGAATGATGGAGGCCACTGTGTTCCTGGGGACCTTCAATGCTGCAGAGATTTTTTGGTACCCTTCTGTTTCTCGACACAATCCTGCCTCGGAACTCTACGGACATTTCCTTCGACCTCATGGTTTGGTGTTTGCTCTGACATGCACTGTCAACTGTGGAACCTTATATAGACAGGTGTGTGCCTTTCCAAATCATATCCTATCAATTTTATTTCCACTTGTCTAATCAAGTTGTAGAAACATCTCAAAGATGATCAATGGAAACAGGATGCACCTGAGCTCAATTTCGAGACTCATAGCAAAGGGTCTGAATACTTATGTAAATAAGGTATTTCTGTTTTTAAGTTTAATACATTTGCACAAAAAAAACTGTTTTTTCGCTTTGTCATTATGGGGTATTGTGTGTTTGATTTAATACATTTTAGAATGAGGCTGTAATGTAACAAAAGGTGAAAAAAGTGAAGGTGTCTGAGTACTTTCCCGAAGGCACTGTGTATATCTAGTGTCCTCTCAGATGCTCTGCACCAATCTGCACCAACCCTGGGTCTTCTAGCCAATGGGTCAACTAAGTGTAAAAATACATGCCCCACACCCAGCATAACATTTGACATTTTAGACATTTAGCAGAGGCTTTTATCCAGAACGACTTACAGTTCGTGTGTTCAACTTAAGGTAGCTAGGTGGGACAACTACATAATCCTGATATGAAGGTCTACGAGAGATCGCTTGGTCTTGTTATTTTTCTTTTTTAAAGACAAGGCAATCATAAGAACTGAGGACTATGCATATAACAATACTCAAAGAGAGACATACACGATACAACACAAGAAAAGTTATCAGACTAAATATTGTTCGCACATTCCATGGCATATGGCACATTTTGCCCGTATATTGACATATATTTGCTTTAATTAGTTGTGTTCAGTAGAACTCTAGTTGACTTTGTCAAAGTTGGTCTTGTTACCTCCTCAATCAGGCTTGGCATTTTCCTTGTCTCAAACCAAATCCTCTTGATGTCCTTCTCTTGCTCCCTCTGGATCTGCCACACCAGAGCCAACCTGGCTCCTAGCTCCATCATGTAGTCTGTCTGGATCGCCCTTTCCTTCAACTGACACTCAGCCCTCCTCTGTGTCAGCGTTGAACTCTCCATGTCTTCCTCCTAGCTAACAATAACTCTGGAAAATACATAACGTTGTAGTAAGTGGTGTGTTGCTAAGCAAAGAATAATGCATCTCTTTACGATGTGCACACGTTTCTTCCCGTTTACTTACAAATAAGCAAGTGACAATCTCAATCCAGAGATGATTGTTGTGATCATTGTGATACAAGGCGTTGCCATTGGAGATGACAAAGCACAACACAGACTTTAAAAAGCAAACTTCAGGCTCTCTCTGTACATTACTATTGAGCCTTATTCAACCCCCTCATGTAATGTAATTCCATATTGGGCCTGGTTATCACAAACCAAACTAATCACTTATATCATATCATTCAAAAAGGTTTTGGGGGTAGAAAATGACTCTATATCCATGATGGACCTAACTTGTTGTACAGTTTCATCTATTTGAATCACTCCAGTGTTCTCTTTGAGTGCCTCTGAGTGCAACTCAATTTAAAGAGGTCTATCAATTCAACCATTTGAACCAAATGGATGAACATTCAATCAAGAAATTCTGCAACTACAAATTAGGTAGGCCTACTTGTTTTTTGACACAACCTACCCTTTTGGTACATATTTATTCAGATAACTGATTACAATTTATGTTGGGGATTAACACAGAGAGAGGGTTTTCTTTCATCAATTGAATGCATTTGCCATTAGGCTGGCTCACTACAACAACTGTAACATGCCATCTCAGGTGTCAGGATGAACATTTTTCGGACAAAAAAGGATTCAAGCAAACTGTCTCTCGTCAACACTTTCACTTGTCAACATGATTGCATGTTAGGCCTACTTAAAAGGTCATGTTAGTACACAAGTCATTTGAAAAGTAGTTATTCTACAGAAACATAGCTATACAGTAAGTTATATTACAACCTACCTCTCAAGTAAGCAGCGTGTTCTTTCTCTAATGAAATAGGACATGAATAATCTGTCAGTGGTTAGTTGAATCAGTATCTTTGCACTGTTCTGTTTGTCTGTGCAACAGCTAACCTCCAAGAATCAGAATCTTGTGATGTCACAATGAAGGCCCCATTGCCATGATTACCCACAGAAGCTCTCATGTGTAATCAAATGCTGGAACAATTCACTTTTCTTTTACCTATGCAGCACAGTCATTCCTAATATTTACATTGAATCCATGTAACCACATTTTTTATTAAAATAAAATGATCTACCTCATATCAAATGGTTGACCATTCATAATAGGGGTGTTTGCCTAATTCAAAGTCAATATGTTTCAGATATCACAAGTAGCATCCAGGTTTACTCAGATTATTTGCTTGATCTCAGCCTACCACTAATGTCAGTGTTTCTCATCATACTCTTCATCATTAATTAAATATATAGGCTACCTTACTACAGTAAAACAGGTCTTCCATAGACTATGACACCTCAGTAGCAATGTTCCAACAAAGAAATGAGGGTTAAAGAAAACATCTCTCTTCAATGGCCTCAGCTATATGTCACATATCAGTTTGCAAACAATGTAAAAACTATATATACAGTACCAGTCAAAGGTTTTGGACACACCTACTCATTGAAGGTTTCTTCTTTATTTTTACTTTTTCTACATTGTAGAATAATAGTGAAGACATCAAAACTATGAAATAACACATATGGAGTCAAGTAGTAAGCAAAAAAGTGTTAAACAAAATATATTTCATATTTGAGATTCTTCAAAGTAGCCACCTTTTGCCTTGATCAAATCTTTGCACACTCTTGGCATTCTCTTAACCAGCTTCATGAGGTAGTCATCTGGAATGCATTTGAATTAACAGGTGTGCCTTGTTAAATGTTAATTTGTGGAATTTCTTTCCTTCTTAATGCGTTTGAGTCAATCAATTGCGTTATGACAAGGCAGGGGTGGTATACAGAAGATAGCCCTATTTGGAGAAAATAAACAAGTCCATATTATGGCAAGAACAGCTCAAATAAGCAAAGAGAAACGACAGTCCATCATTACTTTAAGACATGAAGATTAGTCAATCAGGAAAATTTCAAGAACTTTGAAAGTTTCTTCAAGTGCAGTCGCAAGAACCATCAAGCGCTATGATGAAACTGGCTCTAATGAGGCCCGCCACAGGAATGGAAGACCCAGAGTTACCTCTGCTGCAGAGGATAAGTTCATTAGAGTTACCAGCCTCGTAAATTGCAGCCCAAATAAATGCTTCACAGAGTTCAAGTAACAGACACATCTCAACATCAACTGTTCAGAAGAGAGTGCGTGAATCTAACTTTAAGCATCAGCTGTCAGAGCAGCTTGCCAATCACTGTACCTGTGTACAGCCCATCTGTAAATAGCACACCCAACTACCTCATCCCCATATTGTTATTTATTTATTTTTGCTCTTTTGCACCCCAGTATCTCTACTTGCACATCATCTTCTGCACATCTATCACTCCAGTGTTAATGCTAAATTGTAGTTACTTCTACTCGATGGCCTATTTATTGCCTTACCTCCCTAATCTTGCAACATTTGCACACATTGTAAATAGTTTTTCTATTGTGTTATTGACTCTACATTTGTTTATCCCATGTGTAACTCTGTGTTGTTGTTTTTGTTGCACTGCTTTGCTTCATCTTGGCCAGGTCGCAGTTGTAAATGAGAACTTGTTCTCAACTGGCCTACCTGGTTAAAGTGTTGTGTTGTCTCTCTTGTCGTGATGTGTGTTTTGTCCTATATTTTACTTTGATTTATTTATTTTTAATCCCAGCCCCCATCCCCACAGGAGGCCTTTTGCCTTTTGTTCTGAACTGAATTGCCTAGTTAAATAAAGTTTAAATAAAATAAATAAAATATCATATTCCCTCTATCATATTCATCTGTATCATACTCCCTCTATCATATTCCCTCTATTATGTTCCCCTCTATCATATTTCCCTCTATCATATTCAATTGTATCATATCCCCTATATCATGTTTCTATCCATCATTTTCCCCTCTATCATCTTCCTCTCTATCATCTTCCCCTCTATCATATTCCCCTCTATCATATTCCCCTCTATCATATTCCCCTCTATCATATTCCTCTCTATCATATTATTCTCCACCCTCCATCCACTCCCCCTCCCTTTTCATCCTCCTCTCCTCATCTCAGCGCAGCCTCACTCCATCGGGTCGATTTGGAATTCAAAATTTAAACACTTCCCAAATTTGTGAAAAGTAAACATTTTGTGTTCATACTGTGCTGTACAGTATGCCTTAACAAAAATCAAACGGAGGAAACATTTTTCTTTTATTTTTTAAATGCTTTGTTTTTTATTGCATGCAAAAATACCTTAAAAATCCCTCCCTCCCTACCTACTCTCTCTCTATTACCCAGTCTACTCATCCATCTTCAAGCTTTCATCCCTTCCCTGCACTTCTATCACCCTCTCAGTTCCAAACTCCAGCTGGCGCCCTCTTTTTCTTCTTCTCCAGTCTCTTCCTCTCCTCTTTCCTCATCTTTTCTATCTTCTTCTCCTCTTTTACTTGAATCTTTCGCTCCATCTCCAGGAACTCAGCTTGAACTTTCTCTCTCCTTTTCAGCTCTTCGGACCACTTCTTCTCTTTCTTAATCCTGTCTTTCATCATGGCATTATGTATCTTCATCAGCCCCTCTAACCTCCTTTTCTCTGCCTTTTCCTTCTCTTTTCTTTCCTTCTCTCTCTTTTCCTGTTCCAACTTCTCCCTCTTTTTCTCAGCCTTCATGACTTTCTTCTGCTCTTTCTCTCTCTCCTTCATCTCTTTCATCTCCCTCTTTTTTTGCTCCTCCTCCTTGTCTTTCAGCTCCTTTCTCTCTTTCTCGTCATCCTTCAACTTCTTATTCAGTTCCTTATTTTTCTCTTTTTCCTCCATCTTCAAAAACGGGATTTTCTGCATGTGGCTCATGACCAGAAAGCCCACTCTTCCCAGGATGGTCTCTGCTCTCTCTGATGAAACCGTCCCATTGGAGCTCTTGGAATGGGCACGGTCCGCCTCACTCTTCAAACCCTCCCTCGGGCTCACCTCCTTGATGCTCCTCTCTTCACTCTCAATTCCAATGCCTATCCAATGATCCAATGCCTATCCAAACAGGAAGACATTGACTCTAGATGTAATATTGTTCCAATGTGGCACATTCAATACACATTTGAGTGATCAACATACAATGATGGCCTCGTGGGGAACACAATTTGGAGGACAGTAATTGAGGTAATTTGTTTATATGTATCCCCATTAGATTTTATAATAGATATAGATGTTCTTCCTGGATCCACACCAAACGTAATACAAACATTAACCCTAGTGAGGGGTGATGTTTTATACAATGAGCAAAGAGCAGCAGGGTTGGGGTCAATTCCATTTCAATTCGGGCCAATTCAGGAAGTAGTCTAAAATTCCAATTCTCTTCAACGCTTTGAATTGAAATGGAACTGACCAACATCCCTGTAAAGTAGTAGTGTAAAATAGGACACCTACCTTTGCCTCTTCCAATGTCCAGGGCCTGGGTTCCTCATCCTCTGACCTGCATATGGAGGCTCCCACTCTAACAGGCGTCTTAGTGACCACGCCAGATCAGAGGGTGGGCGGCTCATCATTGCGGGTTGCCAGAGTTAAGTTAGCATCTGGGACCAGCTGATGAGCGTGAGGGCAGATATCCACCTCCTCAGTAGTGCCCCTCCCTTTCTGATCTGGCTGCTTGTGGTCCTTGTCATGGATGCATGCCAGGCTTGGAGGAAGTGCTAGAACAGGGCTTTTATCAACCATCAGTTCCTCTCTCCTGACAGTGGATGTAGCTGCATTTGCCTCTATGTCAGCTGAGCACTCTGTGGTGTTCTCACCTGTCTCCTCTGGCTGTTTGTGGTCAATGTTGTGGGTGCAGGGCAGCCTTAGAGACAGTGCTGCAGGTGCAGGAGGACTTTATCAGCCAAAAACTCCTCTTGGAGGACAGTGGACATGGAAGCGTCTGCTTCACTGGTAACTGAACACTTGCTGGTGCCCTCTACTGCCTTCTCTGGCAGTTTGTAGTCATTGTCATAGACACATGGCAGACTTGGAGGCAGCATTGGGACAGGGCATTTAGCTGCTGATCTGTCCCTCCATCAACAGTAGCTGTGCTTGAAGTGGCCTCTGTAGCAACTGAGACCTCATAGGCATCCTCTACTGTGTGCTCTGGAGGCATGAAGTCATCGTCAAAGACTGATGGCAGGCATGGAGGCAGCACTGAAGAAAGAATTCTAGCTGTATATCGGTTCTCTCTCTTGACAGTGGCTGTACCTGCAGTGGCCTCTTTGGCAACCCGGCACTCTGTGGCTGAAATAGCAGGCTGGTAGGTTTCCGGGACATTGAATGAATTGCCAATGAACCGCTGAGCCAGTGGTGGGAGGGAGAAAGGATAGAATCTGTCCTCTTCCTTGATATTAGATATTGCCACAGGAGCAACTGAGACCTCAGTGGTTCCCTCTACTGTCTGCTGTGGTGGAATGGAGTCATCGTTAAAGAAGTGTGGCAGGTATCGATGCAGCATTGAGGAAAGATGTGTATCTGTCGATACATCTGCAGTGGCCTCTGTGGCAACTGGGCACTCAGCAGGGACAAAGTATGAAAATACAATGAACCGCTGTGCATCCTGAGCGCCAGATATCCAATGGAGCGGGGGAATGCAACATAGTTGGTATTGGCCCACGATTGGTGAAAGCCAGTGGTGGGAGGGAGTCAATACAGGGAGCCATGAACTCAGTGAGTGGACGGTTGGTCACATCTCTCACATTCTGCGGGAGAAAAGAAACAGACATGATAAAAGTGATCTCATTCAGTACATACATACTTTATGAGTCAACACTATTTACTTATACATCACGTATACAGTGCCTTCGGAAAGTATTCAGACCCCTTCACTTTTTCCACATTTTGTTACCTCACAGCCTTATTCTGAAATTGATTAAATCGTTTTTTTTCGCTCATCAATCTACACACAATACCCCATATTGACAAAGCAAAAACAGAACCGTTCCAAATTCATTACAAATAAATAAAAAAAGGATATTTACATAAGTATTCAGTACTTTGTTGAAGCACCTTTCTATCTTCTTGGGTATTATGCTACAAGCTTGACATACTTGTGTTTGGGGAGTTTCTCCCATTCTTCTCTGCAGATCCTCTCAAGCTTTGTTAGTTTGGATGGGGAGCATTGCTGCAGAGCTATTTTCATGTCTCTCCAGAGATGTTGGATCAGGTTCAAGTCCGGGCTCTGGCTGGGCCACTCAAAGGACATTCAGAGACTTGTCCCGAAGTCACTCCTGCATCATCTTGGCTTTGTGCTTAGGGTCATTGTTCTGTTGGAAGGTGACCCTTCGCCCCAGTCTGAGGTCCTGAGTGCTCTGGAGCAAGTTTACATCAAGGATCTCTCTGTACTTTGCTCCGTTCATCTTTGCCTCGATCCTGACTAGTCTCTTAGTCCATGCCGCTGACAAACATCCCCACAGCACAATGCTGCCACCACTGTGCTTCACCGTGCCGTAGGTGCCAGATTTCCTCCAGACGTGACACTTGGCAATCAGGCCAAAACGTTCAATCTTGTTTCATCAGACCAGAGCATCTTGTTTCTCATGGTCTGAGAGTCTATAGGTACCTTTTGGCAAATCCAAGCGGGCTGTCGTGTGCCTTTTTACGGAAGAGTGGCTACCATCTGGCCACTCTACCATAAAGGCCTGATTGGTGAAGTGCTGCAGAGATGGTTGTCATTCTGGAAGGTTCTCCTATCTCCACAGATGAACTCTAGAGCTCTGTCAGAGTCACCATCGGGTTCTTGGTCACCTCCCTGACCATGGCCCTTCTCGTCCGAATGCTCAGCTTGGCCGGGCGGCCAGCTCTAGAAAGAGTCTTGGTGGTTCCAAACTTCTTCCATTTAAGAA
Organism: Brachymystax lenok tsinlingensis; assembly: GCA_030435695.1. NCBI lineage: Eukaryota > Metazoa > Chordata > Actinopteri > Salmoniformes > Salmonidae > Brachymystax > Brachymystax lenok. The sequence continues at coordinate 48,840,673 of CM059814.1, forward strand.
TGATGGAGGCCACTGTGTTCCTGGGGACCTTCAATGCTGCAGAGATTTTTTTGGTACCCTTCTGTTTCTCGACACAATCCTGCCTCGGAACTCTACGGACATTTCCTTCGACCTCATGGTTTGGTGTTTGCTCTGACATGCACTGTCAACTGTGGAACCTTATATAGACAGGTGTGTGCCTTTCCAAATCATGTCCTATCAATTTTATTTCCACTTGTCCAATCAAGTTGTAGAAACATCTCAAAGATGATCAATGGAAACAGGATGCACCTGAGCTCAATTTCGAGACTCATAGCAAAGGGTCTGAATACTTATGTAAATAAGGTATTTCTGTTTTTAAGTTTAATACATTTGCACAAAAAAACTGTTTTTTTCTGCTTTGTCATTATGGGGTATTGTGTGTTTGATTTAATACATTTTAGAATGAGGCTGTAATGTAACAAAAGGTGAAAAAAGTGAAGGTGTCTGAGTACTTTCCCGAAGGCACTGTGTATATCTAGTGTCCTCTCAGATGCTCTGCACCAATCTGTACCAACCCTGGGTCTTCTAGCCAATGGGTCAACTAAGTGTAAAAATACATGCCCCACACCCAGCATAACATTTGACATTTTAGACATTTAGCAGAGGCTTTTATCCAGAACGACTTACAGTTCGTGTGTTCAACTTAAGGTAGCTAGGTGGGACAACTACATAATCCTGATATGAAGGTCTACGAGAGATCGCTTGGTCTTGTTATTTTTCTTTTTTAAAGACAAGGCAATCATAAGAACTGAGGACTATGCATATAACAATACTCAAAGAGAGACATACACGATACAACACAAGAAAAGTTATCAGACTAAATATTGTTCGCACATTCCATGGCATATGGCACATTTTGCCCGTATATTGACATATATTTGCTTTAATTAGTTGTGTTCAGTAGAACTCTAGTTGACTTTGTCAAAGTTGGTCTTGTTACCTCCTCAATCAGGCTTGGCATTTTCCTTGTCTCAAACCAAATCCTCTTGATGTCCTTCTCTTGCTCCCTCTGGATCTGCCACACCAGAGCCAACCTGGCTCCTAGCTCCATCATGTAGTCTGTCTGGATCGCCCTTTCCTTCAACTGACACTCAGCCCTCCTCTGTGTCAGCGTTGAACTCTCCATGTCTTCCTCCTAGCTAACAATAACTCTGGAAAATACATAACGTTGTAGTAAGTGGTGTGTTGCTAAGCAAAGAATAATGCATCTCTTTACGATGTGCACACGTTTCTTCCCGTTTACTTACAAATAAGCAAGTGACAATCTCAATCCAGAGATGATTGTTGTGATCATTGTGATACAAGGCGTTGCCATTGGAGATGACAAAGCACAACACAGACTTTAAAAAGCAAACTTCAGGCTCTCTCTGTACATTACTATTGAGCCTTATTCAACCCCTCATGTAACGTCATTCCATATTGGGCCTGGTTATCACAAACCACACTAATCACTTATATCATATCATTCAAAAGGTTTTGGGGGTAGAAAATGACTCTATATCCATGATGGACCTAACTTGTTGTACAGTTTCATCTATTTGAATCACTCCAGTCTTCTCTTTGAGTGCCTCTGAGTGCAACTCAATTTAAAGAGGTCTATCAATTCAACCATTTGAACCAAATGGATGAACATTCAATCAAGAAATTATGCAACTACAAATTAGGTAGGCCTACTTGTTTTTTGACACAACCTACCCTTTTGGTACATATTTATTCAGATAACTGATTACAATTTATGTTGGGGATTAACACAGAGAGAGGTTTTCTTTCATCAATTGAATGCATTTGCCATTAGGCTGGCTCACTACAACAACTGTAACATGCCATCTCAGGTGTCAGGATGAACATTTTTCGGACAAAAAAGGGTTCAAGCAAACTGTCTCTCGTCAACACTTTCACTTGTCAACATGATTGCATGTTAGGCCTACTTAAAAGGTCATGTTAGTACACAAGTCATTTGAAAAGTAGTTATTCTACAGAAACATAGCTATACAGTAAGTTATATTACAACCTACCTCTCAAGTAAGCAGCGTGTTCTCTCTCTAATGAAATAGGACATGAATAATCTGTCAGTGGTTAGTTGAATCAGTATCTTTGCACTGTTCTGTTTGTCTGTGCAACAGCTAACCTCCAAGAATCAGAATCTTGTGATGTCACAATGAAGGCCCCATTGCCATGATTACCCACAGAAGCTCTCATGTGTAATCAAATGCTGGAACAAATCACTTTTCTTTTACCTATGCAGCACAGTCATTCCTAATATTTACATTGAATCCATGTAACCACATGTTTTATTAAAATAAAATGATCTACCTCATATCAAATGGTTGACCATTCATAATAGGGTGTTTGCCTAATTCAAAGTCAATATGTTTCAGATATCACAAGTAGCATCCAGGTTTACTCAGATTATTTGCTTGATTTCAGCCTACCACTAATGTCAGTGTTTCTCATCATACTCTTCATCATTAATTAAATATATAGGCTACCTTACTACAGTAAAACAGGTCTTCCATAGACTATGACACCTCAGTAGCAATGTTCCAACAAAGAAATGAGGGTTAAAGAAAACATCTCTCTTCAATGGCCTCAGCTATATGTCACATATCAGTTTGCAAACAATGTAAAAACTATATATACAGTACCAGTCAAAGGTTTTGGACACACCTACTCATTGAAGGTTTCTTCTTTATTTTTACTTTTTCTACATTGTAGAATAATAGTGAAGACATCAAAACTATGAAATAACACATATGGAGTCAAGTAGTAAGCAAAAAGTGTTAAACAAAATATATTTCATATTTGAGATTCTTCAAAGTAGCCACCTTTTGCCTTGATCAAATCTTTGCACACTCTTGGCATTCTCTTAACCAGCTTCATGAGGTAGTCATCTGGAATGCATTTGAATTAACAGGTGTGCCTTGTTAAATGTTAATTTGTGGAATTTCTTTCCTTCTTAATGCGTTTGAGTCAATCAATTGCGTTATGACAAGGCAGGGGTGGTATACAGAAGATAGCCCTATTTGGAGAAAATAAACAAGTCCATATTATGGCAAGAACAGCTCAAATAAGCAAAGAGAAACGACAGTCCATCGTTACTTTAAGACATGAAGATTAGTCAATCAGGAAAATTTCAAGAACTTTGAAAGTTTCTTCAAATGCAGTCGCAAGAACCATCAAGCGCTATGATGAAACTGGCTCTAATGAGGCCCGCCACAGGAACGGAAGACCCAGAGTTACCTCTGCTGCAGAGGATAAGTTCATTAGAGTTACCAGCCTCGTAAATTGCGGCCCAAATAAATGCTTCACAGAGTTCAAGTAACAGACACATCTCAACATCAACTGTTCAGAAGAGAGTGCGTGAATCTAACTTTAAGCATCAGCTGTCAGAGCAGCTTGCCAATCACTGTACCTGTATACAGCCCATCTGTAAATAGCACACCCAACTACCTCATCCCCATATTGTTATTTATTTATTTTTGCTCTTTTGCACCCCAGTATCTCTACTTGCACATCATCTTCTGCACATCTATCACTCCAGTGTTAATGCTAAATTGTAGTTACTTCTACTCGATGGCCTATTTATTGCCTTACCTCCCTAATCTTACAACATTTGCACACATTGTAAATAGTTTTTTCTATTGTGTTATTGACTCTACGTTTGTTTATCCCATGTGTAACTCTGTGTTGTTGTTTTTGTTGCACTGCTTTGCTTCATCTTGGCCAGGTCGCAGTTGTAAATGAGAACTTGTTCTCAATTGGCCTACCTGGTTAAAGTGTTGTGTTGTCTCTCTTGTCGTGATGTGTGTTTTGTCCTATATTTTACTTTGATTTATTTATTTTTAATCCCAGCCCCCATCCCCGCAGGAGGCCTTTTGCCTTTTGTTCTGAACTGAATTGCCTAGTTAAATAAAGGTTAAATAAAATAAATAAAATATCATATTCCCTCTATCATATTCCCTCTATCATATTCAATTGTATCATATCCCCTCTATCGTATTTCTATCCATCATTTTCCGCTCTATCATATTCCCCTCTATCATATTCCCCTCTATCATATTCCCCTCTATCATATTCCCCTCTATCATATTCCCCTCTATCATATTCCTCTCTATCATATTATTCTCCACCCTCCATCCACTCCCCCTCCCTTTTCATCCTCCTCTCCTCATCTCAGCGCAGCCTCTCTCCATCGGGTCGATTTGGAATTCAAAATTTAAACACTTCCCAAATTTGTGAAAAGTAAACATTTTGTGTTCATACTGTGCTGTACAGTATGCCTTAACAAAAATCAAACGGAGGAAACATTTTTCTTTTATTTTTAAATGCTTTGTTTTTATTGCATGCAAAAATACCTTAAAAATCCCTCCCTCCCTCCCTACTCTCTCTCTATTACCCAGTCTACTCATCCATCTTCAAGCTTTCATCCCTTCCCTGCACTTCTATCACCCTCTCAGTTCCAAACTCCAGCTGGCGCCCTCTTTTCTTCTTCTCCAGTCTCTTCCTCTCCTCTTTCCTCATCTTTTCTATCTTCTTCTCCTCTTTTACTTGAATCTTCGCTCCATCTCCAGGAACTCAGCTTGAACTGTCTCTCTCCTTTTCAGCTCTTCGGACCACTTCTTCTCTTTCTTAATCCTGTCTTTCATCATGGCATTATGTATCTTCATCAGCCCCTCTAACCTCCTTTTCTCTGCCTTTTCCTTCTCTTTTCTTTCCTTCTCTCTCTTTTCCTGTTCCAACTTCTCCCTCTTTTTCTCAGCCTTCATGACTTTCTTCTGCTCTTTCTCTCTCTCCTTCATCTCTTTCATCTCCCTCTTTTTGCTCCTCCTCCTTGTCTTTCAGCTCCTTTCTCTCTTTCTCGTCATCCTTCAACTTCTTATTCAGTTCCTTATTTTTCTCTTTTTCCTCCATCTTCAAAAACAGGATTTTCTGCATGTGGCTCATGACCAGAAAGCCCACTCTTCCCAGGATGGTCTCTGCTCTCTCTGATGAAACCGTCCCATTGGAGCTCTTGGAATGGGCACGGTCCGCCTCACTCTTCAAACCCTCCCTCGGCTCACCTCCTTGATGCTCCTCTCTTCACTCTCAATTTCAATGCCTATCCAATGATCCTAACAGGAAGACATTGACTCTAGATGTAATATTGTTCCAATGTGGCACATTCAATACACATTTGAGTGATCAACATACAATGATGGCCTCGTGGGGAACACAATTTGGAGGACAGTCATTGAGGTAATTTGTTTATATGTATCCCCATTAGATTTTATAATAGATATAGATGTTCTTCCTGGATCCACACCAAAAGTAATACAAACATTAACCCTAGTGAGGGGTGATGTTTTATACAATGAGCAAAGAGCAGCAGGGTTGGGGTCAATTCCATTTCCATTCCGGGCCAATTCAGGAAGTAGTCTAAAATTCCAATTCTCTTCAACGCTTTGAATTGAAATGGAACTGACCAACATCCCTGTAAAGTAGTAGTGTAAAATAGGACACCTACCTTTGCCTCTTCCAATGTCCAGGGCCTGGGTTCCTCATCCTCTGACCTGCATATGGAGGCTCCCACTCTAACAGGCGTCTTAGTGACCACGCAGATCAGAGGGGTGGGCGGCTCATCATTGCGGGTTGCCAGAGTTAAGTTAGCATCTGGGACCAGCTGATGAGCGTGAGGGCAGATATCCACCTCCTCAATAGTGCCCCTTCCTTTCTGATCTGGCTGCTTGTGGTCCTTGTCATGGATGCATGCCAGGCTTGGAGGAAGTGCTAGAACAGGGCTTTTATCAACCATCAGTTCCTCTCTCCTGACAGTGGATGTAGCTGCATTTGCCTCTATGTCAGCTGAGCACTCTGTGGTGTTCTCACCTGTCTCCTCTGGCTGTAGCTCTAGCTCTCTCTTGACAGTGGCTGTACCTGCAGTGGCCTCTTTGGCAACCCGGCACTCTGTGGCTGAAATAGCAGGCTGGTAGGTTTCCGGGACATTGAATGAATTGCCAATGAACCGCTGAGCCAGTGGTGGGAGGGAGAAAGGATAGAATCTGTCCTCTTCCTTGATATTAGATATTGCCACAGGAGCAACTGAGACCTCAGCGGTTTCCTCTACTGTCTGCTGTGGTGGAATGGAGTCATCGTTAAAGAAGTGTGGCAGGTATCGATGCAGCATTGAGGAAAGATGTGTATCTGTCGATACATCTGCAGTGGCCTCTGTGGCAACTGGGCACTCAGCAGGGACAAAGTATGAAAATACAATGAACCGCTGTGCATCCTGAGCGCGTATATCCAATGGAGCGGGGGAATGCAACATAGTTGGTATTGGCCCACGATTGGTGAAAGCCAGTGGTGGGAGGAGTCAATACAGGGAGCCATGAACTCAGTGAGTGGACGGTTGGTCACATCTCTCACATTCTGCAGGGGGAAAAGAAACAGACATGATAAAAGTGATCTCATTCAGTACATACATACTTTATGAGTCAACACTATTTACTTATACATCATTATACAGTGCCTTCGGAAAGTATTCAGACCCCTTCACTTTTTCCACATTTTGTTACCTCACAGCCTTATTCTGAAATTGATTAAATCGTTTTCGCTCATCAATCTACACACAATACCCCATATTGACAAAGCAAAAACAGAACCGTTCCAAATTCATTACAAATAAATAAAAAAAGGATATTTACATAAGTATTCAGTACTTTGTTGAAGCACCTTTCTATCTTCTTGGGTATTATGCTACAAGCTTGACATACTTGTGTTTGGGGAGTTTCTCCCATTCTTCTCTGCAGATCCTCTCAAGCTTTGTTAGTTTGGATGGGGAGCATTGCTGCAGAGCTATTTTCATGTCTCTCCAGAGATGTTGGATCAGGTTCAAGTCCGGGCTCTGGCTGGGCCACTCAAAGGACATTCAGAGACTTGTCCCGAAGTCACTCCTGCATCATCTTGGCTTTGTGCTTAGGGTCGTTGTTCTGTTGGAAGGTGACCCTTCGCCCCCAGTCTGAGGTCCTGAGTGCTCTGGAGCAAGTTTACATCAAGGATCTCTCTGTACTTTGCTCCGTTCATCTTTGCCTCGATCCTGACTAGTCTCTTAGTCCATGCCGCTGAAAAACATCCCCACAGCACAATGCTGCCACCACTGTGCTTCACCGTGCCGTAGGTGCCAGATTTCCTCCAGACGTGACACTTGGCAATCAGGCCAAAACGTTCAATCTTGTTTCATCAGACCAGAGCATCTTGTTTCTCATGGTCTGAGAGTCTATAGGTACCTTTTGGCAAATCCAAGTGGGCTGTCGTGTGCCTTTTACGGAAGAGTGGCTACCATCTGGCCACTCTACCATAAAGGCCTGATTGGTGAAGTGCTGCAGAGATGGTTGTCCTTCTGGAAGGTTCTCCTATCTCCACAGATGAACTCTAGAGCTCTGTCAGAGTCACCATCGGGTTCTTGGTCACCTCCCTGACCATGGCCCTTCTCGTCCGAATGCTCAGCTTGGCCGGGCGGCCAGCTCTAGAAAGAGTCTTGGTGGTTCCAAACTTCTTCCATTTAAGAATGATGGAGGCCACTGTGTTCCTGGGGACCTTCAATGCTGCAGAGATTTTTTGGTACCCGACACAATCCTGCCTCGGAACTCTACGGACATTTCCTTCGACCTCATGGCTTGGTGTTTGCTCTGACATGCACTGTCAACTGTGGAACCTTATATAGACAGGTGTGTGCCTTTCCAAATCATGTCCTATCAATTTTATTTCCACTTGTCCAATCAAGTTGTAGAAACATCTCAAAGATGATCAATGGAAACAGGATGCACCTGAGCTCAATTTCGAGAATCATAGCAAAGGGTCTGAATACTTATGTAAATAAGGTATTTCTGTTTTTAAGTTTAATACATTTGCACAAAAAAAACTGTTTTTTCGCTTTGTCATTATGGGGTATTGTGTGTTTGATTTAATACATTTTAGAATGAGGCTGTAATGTAACAAAAGGTGAAAAAAGTGAAGGTGTCTGAGTACTTTCCCGAAGGCACTGTGTATATCTAGTGTCCTCTCAGATGCTCTGCACCAATCTGTACCAACCCTGGGTCTTCTAGCCAATGGGTCAACTAAGTGTAAAAATACATGCCCCACACCCAGCATAACATTTGACATTTTAGACATTTAGCAGAGGCTTTTATCCAGAACGACTTACAGTTCGTGTGTTCAACTTAAGGTAGCTAGGTGGGACAACTACATAATCCTGATATGAAGGTCTACGAGAGATCGCTTGGTCTTGTTATTTTTCTTTTTTAAAGACAAGGCAATCATAAGAACTGAGGACTATGCATATAACAATACTCAAAGAGAGACATACACGATACAACACAAGAAAAGTTATCAGACTAAATATTGTTCGCTTACATTCCATGGCATATGGCACATTTTGCCCGTAAATTGACATATATTTGCTTTAACCAATATTGTTCATTAGAACTCTAGTTGACTTTGTCAAAGTTGGTCTTGTTACCTCCTCAATCAGGCTTGGCATTTTCCTTGTCTCAAACCAAATCCTCTTCATCTCCTTCTCCTGCTCCCTCTGGATCTGCCACACCAGAGCCAACCTGGCTCCTAGCTCCATCATATAGTCTGTCTGGATCGCCCTTCACTTCAACTGACACTCGGCCCTCCTCTGTGTCAGCGTTGAACCCTCCATGTCTTCCTCCTAGCTAACAATAACTCTGGAAAATACATAACGTTGTAGTAAGTGGTGTGTTGCTAAGCAAAGAATAATGCATCTCTTTACGATGTGCACACGTTTCTTCCCCGTTTACTTACAAATAAGCAAGTGACAATCTCAATCCAGAGATGATTGTTGTGATCATTGTGATACAAGGCGTTGCCATTGGAGATGACAAAGCACAACACAGACTTTAAAAAGCAAACTTCAGGCTCTCTCTGTACATTACTATTGAGCCTTATTCAACCCCCTCATGTAACGTCATTCCATATTGGGCCTGGTTATCACAAACCACACTAATCACTTATATCATATCATTCAAAAAGGTTTTGGGGTTAGAAAATGACTCTATATCCATGATGGACCTAACTTGTTGTACAGTTTCATCTATTTGAATCACTCCAGTCTTCTCTTTGAGTGCCTCTGAGTGCAACTCAATTTAAAGAGGTCTATCAATTCAACCATTTGAAATGGATGACCATTCAATCAAGAAAATCTGCAACTACAAATTAGGTAGGCCTACTTGTTTTTTGACACAACCTACCCTTTTGGTACATATTTATTCAGATAACTGATTACAATTTATGTTGGGGATTAACACAGAGAGAGGGTTTTCTTTCATCAATTGAATGCATTTGCCATTAGGCTGGCTCACTACAACAACTGTAACATGCCATCTCAGGTGTCAGGATGAACATTTTTCTGACAAAAAAGGATTCAAGCAAACTGTCTCTCGTCAACAGTTTCACTTGTCAACATGATTGCATGTTAGGCCTACTTAAAAGGTCATGTTAGTACACAAGTCATTTGAAAAGTAGTTATTCTACAGAAACATAGCTATACAGTAAGTTATACTACAACCTACCTCTCAAGTAAGCAGCGTGTTCTCTCTCTAATGAAATAGGACATGAATAATCTGTCAGTGGTTAGTTGAATCAGTATCTTTGCACTGTTCTGTTTGTCTGTGCAACAGCTAACCTCCAAGAATCAGAATCTTGTGATGTCACAATGAAGGCCCCATTGCCATGATTACCCACAGAAGCTCTCATGTGTAATCAAATGCTGGAACAATTCACTTTTCTTTTACCTATGCAGCACAGTCATTCCTAATATTTACATTGAATCAATTTTTTATTAAAATAAAATGATCTACCTCATATCAAATTGTTGACCATTCATAATAGGGGTGTTTGCCTAATTCAAAGTCAATATGTTTCAGATATCACAAGTAGCATCCAGGTTTCCTCAGGTTATTTGCTTGATCTCAGCCTACCACTAATGTCAGTGTTTCTCATCATACTCTTCATCATTAATTAAATATATAGGCTACCTTACTACAGTAAAACAGGTCTTCCATAGACTATGACACCTCAGTAGCAATGTTCCAACAAAGAAATGAGGGTTAAAGAAAACATCTCTCTTCAATGGCCTCAGCTATTAACCATATGATCAACAAGGTCAAATGCAGCACTAAAATCAAGAAGCAGCTCAACCATAAGTTTATTTTGGTCAAGTGAGCTGAGCCATTGATCGGTTAAATCAACCAGAGCTGTTGCAGTCGAGGGATCTTCACGCTACGCATGCTGGTAGAGAAATAAGATGTGCTGGATGAGCCCATTGTTTAAAAACGTGTTCAAAATGTTTCGTATCCATGTCTTTCCAGTTGATCTAACCTATCAGACTCAAGAGCATCACACATTCCTCCATTCATTCCCCTCTATCATATTCAGTGGTGACTCGTCATTCAGGGCAGGTGTGTCTCAGCCCCACATTTTTAGAAAAAAACTGGCTTTCCTGTTTTGCATGTTATTTTGACATTAATACATGTCACATATCAGTTTGCAAACAATGTAAAAACTATATATACAGTACCAGTCAAAGGTTTTGGACACCCCTACTCATTGAAGGTTTCTTCTTTATTTTTTACTTTTTTTCTACATTGTAGAATAATAGTGAAGACATCAAAACTATGAAATAACACATATGGAGTCAAGTAGTAAGCAAAAAAGTGTTAAACAAAATATATTTCATATTTGAGATTCTTCAAAGTAGCCACCTTTTGCCTTGATCAAATCTTTGCACACTCTTGGCATTCTCTTAACCAGCTTCATGAGGTAGTCATCTGGAATGCATTTGAATTAACAGGTGTGCCTTGTTAAATGTTAATTTGTGGAATTTCTTTCCTTCTTACATACTTTATGAGTCAACACTATTTACTTATACATCACGTATACAGTGCCTTCGGAAAGTATTCAGACCCCTTCACTTTTTCCACATTTTGTTACCTCACAGCCTTATTCTGAAATTGATTAAATCGTTTTTTTTTCGCTCATCAATCTACACACAATACCCCATATTGACAAAGCAAAAACAGAACCGTTCCAAATTCATTACAAATAAATAAAAAAAGGAAATTTACATAAGTATTCAGTACTTTGTTGAAGCACCTTTCTATCTTCTTGGGTATTATGCTACAAGCTTGACATACTTGTGTTTGGGGAGTTTCTCCCATTCTTCTCTGCAGATCCTCTCAAGCTTTGTTAGTTTGGATGGGGAGCATTGCTGCAGAGCTATTTTCATATCTCTCCAGAGATGTTGGATCAGGTTCAAGTCCGGGCTCTGGCTGGGCCACTCAAAGGACATTCAGAGACTTGTCCCGAAGTCACTCCTGCATCATCTTGGCTTTGTGCTTAGGGTCGTTGTTCTGTTGGAAGGTGACCCTTCGCCCCCAGTCTGAGGTCCTGAGTGCTCTGGAGCAAGTTTACATCAAGGATCTCTCTGTACTTTGCTCCGTTCATCTTTGCCTCGATCCTGACTAGTCTCTTAGTCCATGTCGCTGAAAAACATCCCCACAGCACAATGCTGCCACCACTGTGCTTCACCGTGCCGTAGGTGCCAGATTTCCTCCAGACGTGACACTTGGCAATCAGGCCAAAACGTTCAATCTTGTTTCATCAGACCAGAGCATCTTGTTTCTCATGGTCTGAGAGTCTATAGGTACCTTTTGGCAAATCCAAGCGGGCTGTCGTGTGCCTTTTACGGAAGAGTGGCTACCATCTGGCCACTCTACCATAAAGGCCTGATTGGTGAAGTGCTGCAGAGATGGTTGTCCTTCTGGAAGGTTCTCCTATCTCCACAGATGAACTCTAGAGCTCTGTCAGAGTCACCATCGGGTTCTTGGTCACCTCCCTGACCATGGCCCTTCTCGTCCGAATGCTCAGCTTGGCCGGGCGGCCAGCTCTAGAAAGAGTCTTGGTGGTTCCAAACTTCTTCCATTTAAGAATGATGGAGGCCACTGTGTTCCTGGGGACCTTCAATGCTGCAGAGATTTTTGGTACCCTTCTGTTTCTCGACACAATCCTGCCTCGGAACTCTACGGACATTTCCTTCGACCTCATGGTTTGGTGTTTGCTCTGACATGCACTGTCAACTGTGGAACCTTATATAGACAGGTGTGTGCCTTTCCAAATCATGTCCTATCAATTTTATTTCCACTTGTCCAATCAAGTTGTAGAAACATCTCAAAGATGATCAATGGAAACAGGATGCACCTGAGCTCAATTTCGAGACTCATAGCAAAGGGTCTGAATACTTATGTAAATAAGGTATTTCTGTTTTTAAGTTTAATACATTTGCACAAAAAAACTGTTTTTCGCTTTGTCATTATGGGGTATTGTGTGTTTGATTTAATACATTTTAGAATGAGGCTGTAATGTAACAAAAGGTGAAAAAGTGAAGGTGTCTGAGTACTTTCCCGAAGGCACTGTGTATATCTAGTGTCCTCTCAGATGCTCTGCACCAATCTGTACCAACCCTGGGTCTTCTAGCCAATGGGTCAACTAAGTGTAAAAATACATGCCCCACACCCAGCATAACATTTGACATTTTAGACATTTAGCAGAGGCTTTTATCCAGAACGACTTACAGTTCGTGTGTTCAACTTAAGGTAGCTAGGTGGGACAACTACATAATCCTGATATGAAGGTCTACGAGAGATCGCTTGGTCTTGTTATTTTTCTTTTTAAAGACAAGGCAATCATAAGAACTGAGGACTATGCATATAACAATACTCAAAGAGAGACATACACGATACAACACAAGAAAAGTTATCAGACTAAATATTGTTCGACATTCCATGGCATATGGCACATTTTGCCCGTATATTGACATATATTTGCTTTAATTAGTTGTGTTCAGTAGAACTCTAGTTGACTTTGTCAAAGTTGGTCTTGTTACCTCCTCAATCAGGCTTGGCATTTTCCTTGTCTCAAACCAAATCCTCTTGATGTCCTTCTCTTGCTCCCTCTGGATCTGCCACACCAGAGCCAACCTGGCTCCTAGCTCCATCATGTAGTCTGTCTGGATCGCCCTTTCCTTCAACTGACACTCAGCCCTCCTCTGTGTCAGCGTTGAACTCTCCATGTCTTCCTCCTAGCTAACAATAACTCTGGAAAATACATAACGTTGTAGTAAGTGGTGTGTTGCTAAGCAAAGAATAATGCATCTCTTTACGATGTGCACACGTTTCTTCCGTTTACTTACAAATAAGCAAGTGACAATCTCAATCCAGAGATGATTGTTGTGATCATTGTGATACAAGGCGTTGCCATTGGAGATGACAAAGCACAACACAGACTTTAAAAAGCAAACTTCAGGCTCTCTCTGTACATTACTATTGAGCCTTATTCAACCCCTCATGTAACGTCATTCCATATTGGGCCTGGTTATCACAAACCACACTAATCACTTATATCATATCATTCAAAAAGGTTTTGGGGGTAGAAAATGACTCTATATCCATGATGGACCTAACTTGTTGTACAGTTTCATCTATTTGAATCACTCCAGTCTTCTCTTTGAGTGCCTCTGAGTGCAACTCAATTTAAAGAGGTCTATCAATTCAACCATTTGAACCAAATGGATGAACATTCAATCAAGAAATTCTGCAACTACAAATTAGGTAGGCCTACTTGTTTTTGACACAACCTACCCTTTTGGTACATATTTATTCAGATAACTGATTACAATTTATGTTGGGGATTAACACAGAGAGAGGTTTTCTTTCATCAATTGAATGCATTTGCCATTAGGCTGGCTCACTACAACAACTGTAACATGCCATCTCAGGTGTCAGGATGAACATTTTTCGGACAAAAGGGTTCAAGCAAACTGTCTCTCGTCAACACTTTCACTTGTCAACATGATTGCATGTTAGGCCTACTTAAAAGGTCATGTTAGTACACAAGTCATTTGAAAAGTAGTTATTCTACAGAAACATAGCTATACAGTAAGTTATATTACAACCTACCTCTCAAGTAAGCAGCGTGTTCTCTCTCTAATGAAATAGGACATGAATAATCTGTCAGTGGTTAGTTGAATCAGTATCTTTGCACTGTTCTGTTTGTCTGTGCAACAGCTAACCTCCAAGAATCAGAATCTTGTGATGTCACAATGAAGGCCCCATTGCCATGATTACCCACAGAAGCTCTCATGTGTAATCAAATGCTGGAACAAATCACTTTTCTTTTACCTATGCAGCACAGTCATTCCTAATATTTACATTGAATCCATGTAACCACATGTTTTATTAAAATAAAATGATCTACCTCATATCAAATGGTTGACCATTCATAATAGGGGTGTTTGCCTAATTCAAAGTCAATATGTTTCAGATATCACAAGTAGCATCCAGGTTTCCTCAGGTTATTTGCTTGATTTCAGCCTACCACTAATGTCAGTGTTTCTCATCATACTCTTCATCATTAATTAAATATATAGGCTACCTTACTACAGTAAAACAGGTCTTCCATAGACTATGACACCTCAGTAGCAATGTTCCAACAAAGAAATGAGGGTTAAAGAAAACATCTCTCTTCAATGGCCTCAGCTATATGTCACATATCAGTTTGCAAACAATGTAAAAACTATATATACAGTACCAGTCAAAGGTTTTGGACACCCTACTCATTGAAGGTTTCTTCTTTATTTTTACTTTTTCTACATTGTAGAATAATAGTGAAGACATCAAAACTATGAAATAACACATATGGAGTCAAGTAGTAAGCAAAAAGTGTTAAACAAAATATATTTCATATTTGAGATTCTTCAAAGTAGCCACCTTTTGCCTTGATCAAATCTTTGCACACTCTTGGCATTCTCTTAACCAGCTTCATGAGGTAGTCATCTGGAATGCATTTGAATTAACAGGTGTGCCTTGTTAAATGTTAATTTGTGGAATTTCTTTCCTTCTTAATGCGTTTGAGTCAATCAATTGCGTTATGACAAGGCAGGGGTGGTATACAGAAGATAGCCCTATTTGGAGAAAATAAACAAGTCCATATTATGGCAAGAACAGCTCAAATAAGCAAAGAGAAACGACAGTCCCATCGTTACTTTAAGACATGAAGATTAGTCAATCAGGAACATTTCAAGAACTTTGAAAGTTTCTTCAAGTGCAGTCGCAAGAACCATCAAGCGCTATGATGAAACTGGCTCTAATGAGGCCCGCCACAGGAACGGAAGACCCAGAGTTACCTCTGCTGCAGAGGATAAGTTCATTAGAGTTACCAGCCTCGTAAATTGCGGCCCAAATAAATGCTTCACAGAGTTCAAGTAACAGACACATCTCAACATCAACTGTTCAGAAGAGAGTGCGTGAATCTAACTTTAAGCATCAGCTGTCAGAGCAGCTTGCCAATCACTGTACCTGTATACAGCCCATCTGTAAATAGCACACCCAACTACCTCATCCCCATATTGTTATTTATTTATTTTTGCTCTTTTGCACCCCAGTATCTCTACTTGCACATCATCTTCTGCACATCTATCACTCCAGTGTTAATGCTAAATTGTAGTTACTTCTACTCGATGGCCTATTTATTGCCTTACCTCCCTAATCTTGCAACATTTGCACACATTGTAAATAGTTTTTTCTATTGTGTTATTGACTCTACGTTTGTTTATCCCATGTGTAACTCTGCTTTGCTTCATCTTGGCCAGGTCGCAGTTGTAAATGAGAACTTGTTCTCAATTGGCCTACCTGGTTAAAGTGTTGTGTTGTCTCTCTTGTCGTGATGTGTGTTTTGTCCTATATTTTACTTTGATTTATTTATTTTTAATCCCAGCCCCCATCCCCGCAGGAGGCCTTTTGCCTTTTGTTCTGAACTGAATTGCCTCGTTAAATAAAGGTTAAATAAAATAAATAAAATATCATATTCCCTCTATCATATTCATCTGTATCATACTCCCTCTATCATATTCCCTCTATTATGTTCCCCTCTATCATATTCCCCTCTATCATATTCAATTGTATCATATCCCCTATATCATGTTTCTATCCATCATTTTCCCCTCTATCATATTCCCCTCTATCATCTTCCCCTCTATCATATTCCCCTCTATCATATTCCCCTCTATCATATTCCTCTCTATCATATTATTCTCCACCCTCCATCCACTCCCCCTCCCTTTTCATCCTCCTCTCCTCATCTCAGCGCAGCCTCACTCCATCGGGTCGATTTGGAATTCAAAATTTAAACACTTCCCAAATTTGTGAAAAGTAAACATTTTGTGTTCATACTGTGCTGTACAGTATGCCTTAACAAAAATCAAACGGAGGAAACATTTTTCTTTTATTTTTAAATGCTTTGTTTTTATTGCATGCAAAAATACCTTAAAAATCCCTCCCTCCCTCCCTACTCTCTCTCTATTACCCAGTCTACTCATCCATCTTCAAGCTTTCATCCCTTCCCTGCACTTCTATCACCCTCTCAGTTCCAAACTCCAGCTGGCGCCTCTCTTTTCTTCTTCTCCAGTCTCTTCCTCTCCTCTTTCCTCATCTTTTCTATCTTCTTCTCCTCTTTTACTTGAATCTTGCGCTCCATCTCCAGGAACTCAGCTTGAACTTTCTCTCTCCTTTTCAGCTCTTCGGACCACTTCTTCTCTTTCTTAATCCTGTCTTTCATCATGGCATTATGTATCTTCATCAGCCCCTCTAACCTCCTTTTCTCTGCCTTTTCCTTCTCTTTTCTTTCCTTCTCTCTCTTTTCCTGTTCCAACTTCTCCCTCTTTTTCTCAGCCTTCATGACTTTCTTCTGCTCTTTCTCTCTCTCCTTCATCTCTTTCATCTCCCTCTTTTTTTGCTCCTCCTCCTTGTCTTTCAGCTCCTTTCTCTCTTTCTCGTCATCCTTCAACTTCTTATTCAGTTCCTTATTTTTCTCTTTTTCCTCCATCTTCAAAAACGGGATTTTCTGCATGTGGCTCATGACCAGAAAGCCCACTCTTCCCAGGATGGTCTCTGCTCTCTCTGATGAAACCGTCCCATTGGAGCTCTTGGAATGGGCACGGTCCGCCTCACTCTTCAAACCCTCCCTCGGGCTCACCTCCTTGATGCTCCTCTCTTCACTCTCAATTCCAATGCCTATCCAATGATCCTAACAGGAAGACATTGACTCTAGATGTAATATTGTTCCAATGTGGCACATTCAATACACATTTGAGTGATCAACATACAATGATGGCCTCGTGGGGAACACAATTTGGAGGACAGTAATTGAGGTAATTTGTTTATATGTATCCCCATTAGATTTTATAATAGATATAGATGTTCTTCCTGGATCCACACCAAACGTAATACAAACATTAACCCTAGTGAGGGGTGATGTTTTATACAATGAGCAAAGAGCAGCAGGGTTGGGGTCAATTCCATTTCAATTCCGGGCCAATTCAGGAAGTAGTCTAAAATTCCAATTCTCTTCAACGCTTTGAATTGAAATGGAACTGACCAACATCCCTGTAAAGTAGTAGTGTAAAATAGGACACCTACCTTTGCCTCTTCCAATGTCCAGGGCCTGGGTTCCTCATCCTCTGACCTGCATATGGAGGCTCCCACTCTAACAGGCGCCTTAGTGACCACGCAGATCAGAGGGGTGGGCGGCTCATCATTGCGGGTTGCCAGAGTTAAGTTAGCATCTGGGACCAGCTGATGAGCGTGAGGGCAGATATCCACCTCCTCAGTAGTGCCCCTCCCTTTCTGATCTGGCTGCTTGTGGTCCTTGTCATGGATGCATGCCAGGCTTGGAGGAAGTGCTAGAACAGGGCTTTTATCAACCATCAGTTCCTCTCTCCTGACAGTGGATGTAGCTGCATTTGCCTCTATGTCAGCTGAGCACTCTGTGGTGTTCTCACCTGTCTCCTCTGGCTGTTTGTGGTCAATGTTGTGGGTGCAGGGCAGCCTTAGAGACAGTGCTGCAGGTGCAGGAGGACTTTTATCAGCCAAAATTCCTCTTGGAGGACAATGGACATGGAAGCGTCTGCTTCACTGGTAACTGAACACTTGCTGGTGCCCTCTACTGCCTTCTCTGGCAGTTTGTAGTCATTGTCATAGACACGTGGCAGACTTGGAGGCAGCATTGGGACAGGGCATTTAGCTGCTGATCTGTCCCTCCATCAACAGTAGCTGTGCTTGAAGTGGCCTCTGTAGCAACTGAGACCTCATAGGCATCCTCTACTGTGTGCTCTGGAGGCATGAAGTCATCGTCAAAGACTGATGGCAGGCATGGAGGCAGCACTGAAGAAAGAATTCTAGCTGTATATCGGTTCTCTCTCTTGACAGTGGCTGTACCTGCAGTGGCCTCTTTGGCAACCCGGCACTCTGTGGCTGAAATAGCAGGCTGGTAGGTTTCCGGGACATTGAATGAATTGCCAATGAACCGCTGAGCCAGTGGTGGGAGGGAGAAAGGATAGAATCTGTCCTCTTCCTTGATATTAGATATTGCCACAGGAGCAACTGAGACCTCAGTGGTTCCCTCTACTGTCTGCTGTGGTGGAATGGAGTCATCGTTAAAGAAGTGTGGCAGGTATCGATGCAGCATTGAGGAAAGATGTGTATCTGTCGATACATCTGCAGTGGCCTCTGTGGCAACTGGGCACTCAGCAGGGACAAAGTATGAAAATACAATGAACCGCTGTGCATCCTGAGCGCGTATATCCAATGGAGCGGGGGAATGCAACATAGTTGGTATTGGCCCACGATTGGTGAAAGCCAGTGGTGGGAGGGAGTCAATACAGGGAGCCATGAACTCAGTGAGTGGACGGTTGGTCACATCTCTCACATTCTGCAGGGGGAAAAGAAACAGACATGATAAAAGTGATCTCATTCAGTACATACATACTTTATGAGTCAACACTATTTACTTATACATCACGTATACAGTGCCTTCGGAAAGTATTCAGACCCCTTCACTTTTTCCACATTTTGTTACCTCACAGCCTTATTCTGAAATTGATTAAATCGTTTTTTTTCGCTCATCAATCTACACACAATACCCCATATTGACAAAGCAAAAACAGAACTGTTCCAAATTCATTACAAATAAATAAAAAGGAAATTTACATAAGTATTCAGTACTTTGTTGAAGCACCTTTCTATCTTCTTGGGTATTATGCTACAAGCTTGACATACTTGTGTTTGGGGAGTTTCTCCCATTCTTCTCTGCAGATCCTCTCAAGCTTTGTTAGTTTGGATGGGGAGCATTGCTGCAGAGCTATTTTCATGTCTCTCCAGAGATGTTGGATCAGGTTCAAGTCCGGGCTCTGGCTGGGCCACTCAAAGGACATTCAGAGACTTGTCCCGAAGTCACTCCTGCATCATCTTGGCTTTGTGCTTAGGGTCGTTGTTCTGTTGGAAGGTGACCCTTCGCCCCCAGTCTGAGGTCCTGAGTGCTCTGGAGCAAGTTTACATCAAGGATCTCTCTGTACTTTGCTCCGTTCATCTTTGCCTCGATCCTGACTAGTCTCTTAGTCCATGCCGCTGACAAACATCCCCACAGCACAATGCTGCCACCACTGTGCTTCACCGTGTCGTAGGTGCCAGATTTCCTCCAGACGTGACACTTGGCAATCAGGCCAAAACGTTCAATCTTGTTTCATCAGACCAGAGCATCTTGTTTCTCATGGTCTGAGAGTCTATAGGTACCTTTTGGCAAATCCAAGTGGGCTGTCGTGTGCCTTTTACGGAAGAGTGGCTACCATCTGGCCACTCTACCATAAAGGCCTGATTGGTGAAGTGCTGCAGAGATGGTTGTCCTTCTGGAAGGTTCTCCTATCTCCACAGATGAACTCTAGAGCTCTGTCAGAGTCACCATCGGGTTCTTGGTCACCTCCTGACCATGGCCCTTCTCGTCCGAATGCTCAGCTTGGCCGGGCGGCCAGCTCTAGAAAGAGTCTTGGTGGTTCCAAACTTCTTCCATTTAAGAATGATGGAGGCCACTGTGTTCCTGGGGACCTTCAATGCTGCAGAGATTTTTTGGTACCCTTCTGTTTCTCGACACAATCCTGCCTCGGAACTCTACGGACATTTCCTTCGACCTCATGGTTTGGTGTTTGCTCTGACATGCACTGTCAACTGTGGAACCTTATATAGACAGGTGTGTGCCTTTCCAAATCATGTCCTATCAATTTTATTTCCACTTGTCCAATCAAGTTGTAGAAACATCTCAAAGATGATCAATGGAAACAGGATGCACCTGAGCTCAATTTCGAGACTCATAGCAAAGGGTCTGAATACTTATGTAAATAAGGTATTTCTGTTTTTAAGTTTAATACATTTGCACAAAAAAAACTGTTTTTTCGCTTTGTCATTATGGGGTATTGTGTGTTTGATTTAATACATTTTAGAATGAGGCTGTAATGTAACAAAAGGTGAAAAAAGTGAAGGTGTCTGAGTACTTTCCCGAAGGCACTGTGTATATCTAGTGTCCTCTCAGATGCTCTGCACCAATCTGTACCAACCCTGGGTCTTCTAGCCAATGGGTCAACTAAGTGTAAAAATACATGCCCCACACCCAGCATAACATTTGACATTTTAGACATTTAGCAGAGGCTTTTATCCAGAACGACTTACAGTTCGTGTGTTCAACTTAAGGTAGCTAGGTGGGACAACTACATAATCCTGATATGAAGGTCTACGAGAGATCGCTTGGTCTTGTTATTTTTCTTTTTTAAAGACAAGGCAATCATAAGAACTGAGGACTATGCATATAACAATACTCAAAGAGAGACATACACGATACAACACAAGAAAAGTTATCAGACTAAATATTGTTCGCTTACATTCCATGGCATATGGCACATTTTGCCCGTATATTGACATATATTTGCTTTAATTAGTTGTGTTCAGTAGAACTCTAGTTGACTTTGTCAAAGTTGGTCTTGTTACCTCCTCAATCAGGCTTGGCATTTTCCTTGTCTCAAACCAAATCCTCTTCATCTCCTTCTCCTGCTCCCTCTGGATCTGCCACACCAGAGCCAACCTGGCTCCTAGCTCCATCATATAGTCTGTCTGGATCGCCCTTCACTTCAACTGACACTCGGCCCTCCTCTGTGTCAGCGTTGAACCCTCCATGTCTTCCTCCTAGCTAACAATAACTCTGGAAAATACATAACGTTGTAGTAAGTGGTGTGTTGCTAAGCAAAGAATAATGCATCTCTTTACGATGTGCACACGCTTTCTTCCCGCTTACTTACAAATAAGCAAGTAACAATCTCAATCCAGAGATGATTGTTGTGATCATTGTGATACAAGGCGTTGCCATTGGAGATGACAAAGCACAACACAGACTTTAAAAAGCAAACTTCAGGCTCTCTCTGTACATTACTATTGAGCCTTATTCAACCCCTCATGTAACGTCATTCCATATTGGGCCTGGTTATCACAAACCACACTAATCACTTATATCATATCATTCAAAAAGGTTTTGGGGGTAGAAAATGACTCTATATCCATGATGGACCTAACTTGTTGTACAGTTTCATCTATTTGAATCACTCCAGTCTTCTCTTTGAGTGCCTCTGAGTGCAACTCAATTTAAAGAGGTCTATCAATTCAACCATTTGAAATGGATGAACATTCAATCAAGAAAATCTGCAACTACAAATTAGGTAGGCCTACTTGTTTTTGACACAACCTACCCTTTTGGTACATATTTATTCAGATAACTGATTACAATTTATGTTGGGGATTAACACAGAGAGAGGGTTTTCTTTCATCAATTGAATGCATTTGCCATTAGGCTGGCTCACTACAACAACTGTAACATGCCATCTCAGGTGTCAGGATGAACATTTTTCTGACAAAAAGGGTTCAAGCAAACTGTCTCTCGTCAACAGTTTCACTTGTCAACATGATTGCATGTTAGGCCTACTTAAAAGGTCATGTTAGTACACAAGTCATTTGAAAAGTAGTTATTCTACAGAAACATAGCTATACAGTAAGTTATACTACAACCTACCTCTCAAGTAAGCAGCGTGTTCTCTCTCTAATGAAATAGGACATGAATAATCTGTCAGTGGTTAGTTGAATCAGTATCTTTGCACTGTTCTGTTTGTCTGTGCAACAGCTAACCTCCAAGAATCAGAATCTTGTGATGTCACAATGAAGGCCCCATTGCCATGATTACCCACAGAAGCTCTCATGTGTAATCAAATGCTGGAACAAATCACTTTTTCTTTACCTATGCAGCACAGTCATTCCTAATATTTACATTGAATCCATGTAACCACATGTTTTATTAAAATAAAATGATCTACCTCATATCAAATGGTTGACCATTCATAATAGGGGTGTTTGCCTAATTCAAAGTCAATATGTTTCAGATATCACAAGTAGCATCCAGGTTTCCTCAGGTTATTTGCTTGATCTCAGCCTACCACTAATGTCAGTGTTTCTCATCATACTCTTCATCATTAATTAAATATATAGGCTACCTTACTACAGTAAAACAGGTCTTCCATAGACTATGACACCTCAGTAGCAATGTTCCAACAAAGAAATGAGGTTAAAGAAAACATCTCTCTTCAATGGCCTCAGCTATTAACCATATGATCAACAAGGTCAAATGCAGCACTAAAATCAAGAAGCAGCTCAACCATAAGTTTATTTTGGTCAAGTGAGCTGAGCCATTGATCGGTTAAATCAACCAGAGCTGTTGCAGTCGAGGGATCTTCACGCTACGCATGCTGGTAGAGAAATAAGATGTGCTGGATGAGCCCATTGTTTAAAAACGTGTTCAAAATGTTTCGTATCCATGTCTTTCCAGTTGATCTAACCTATCAGACTCAAGAGCATCACACATTCCTCCATTCATTCCCCTCTATCATATTCAGTGGTGACTCGTCATTCAGGGCAGGTGTGTCTCAGCCCCACATTTTTAGAAAAAAACTGGCTTTCCTGTTTTGCATGTTATTTTGACATTAATACATGTCACATATCAGTTTGCAAACAATGTAAAAACTATATATACAGTACCAGTCAAAGGTTTTGGACACACCTACTCATTGAAGGTTTCTTCTTTATTTTTTACTTTTTTTCTACATTGTAGAATAATAGTGAAGACATCAAAACTATGAAATAACACATATGGAGTCAAGTAGTAAGCAAAAAAAGTGTTAAACAAAATATATTTCATATTTGAGATTCTTCAAAGTAGCCACCTTTTGCCTTGATCAAATCTTTGCACACTCTTGGCATTCTCTTAACCAGCTTCATGAGGTAGTCATCTGGAATGCATTTGAATTAACAGGTGTGCCTTGTTAAATGTTAATTTGTGGAATTTCTTTCCTTCTTAATGCGTTTGAGTCAATCAATTGCGTTATGACAAGGCAGGGGTGGTATACAGAAGATAGCCCTATTTGGAGAAAATAAACAAGTCCATATTATGGCAAGAACAGCTCAAATAAGCAAAGAGAAACGACAGTCCCATCATTACTTTAAGACATGAAGATTAGTCAATCAGGAAAATTTCAAGAACTTTGAAAGTTTCTTCAAGTGCAGTCGCAAGAACCATCAAGCGCTATGATGAAACTGGCTCTAATGAGGCCCGCCACAGGAACGGAAGACCCAGAGTTACCTCTGCTGCAGAGGATAAGTTCATTAGAGTTACCAGCCTCGTAAATTGCGGCCCAAATAAATGCTTCACAGAGTTCAAGTAACAGACACATCTCAACATCAACTGTTCAGAAGAGAGTGCGTGAATCTAACTTTAAGCATCAGCTGTCAGAGCAGCTTGCCAATCACTGTACCTGTATACAGCCCATCTGTAAATAGCACACCCAACTACCTCATCCCCATATTGTTATTTATTTATTTTTGCTCTTTTGCACCCCAGTATCTCTACTTGCACATCATCTTCTGCACATCTATCACTCCAGTGTTAATGCTAAATTGTAGTTACTTCTACTCGATGGCCTATTTATTGCCTTACCTCCTAATCTTGCAACATTTGCACACATTGTAAATAGTTTTTCTATTGTGTTATTGACTCTACGTTTGTTTATCCCATGTGTAACTCTGCTTTGCTTCATCTTGGCCAGGTCGCAGTTGTAAATGAGAACTTGTTCTCAACTGGCCTACCTGGTTAAAGTGTTGTGTTGTCTCTCTTGTCGTGATGTGTGTTTTGTCCTATATTTTACTTTGATTTATTTATTTTTAATCCCAGCCCCATCCCCGCAGGAGGCCTTTGCCTTTTGTTCTGAACTGAATTGCCTAGTTAAATAAAGGTTAAATAAAATAAATAAAATATCATATTCCCTCTATCATATTCATCTGTATCATACTCCCTCTATCATATTCCCTCTATTATGTTCCCCTCTATCATATTCCCCTCTATAATATTCAATTGTATCATATCCCCTATATCATGTTTCTATCTATCATTTTCCCCTCTATCATATTCCCCTCTATCATATTCCCCTCTATCATATTCCTCTCTATCATATTATTCTCCACCCTCCATCCACTCCCTCCCTTTTCATCCTCCTCTCCTCATCTCAGCGCAGCCTCACTCCATCGGGTCGATTTGGAATTCAAAATTTAAACACTTCCCAAATTTGTGAAAAGTAAACATTTTGTGTTCATACTGTGCTGTACAGTATGCCTTAACAAAATCAAACGGAGGAAACATTTTTCTTTTATTTTTTAAATGCTTTGTTTTTTATTGCATGCAAAAATACCTTAAAAATCCCTCCCTCCCTCCCTACTCTCTCTCTATTACCCAGTCTACTCATCCATCTTCAAGCTTTCATCCCTTCCCTGCACTTCTATCACCCTCTCAGTTCCAAACTCCAGCTGGCGCCTCTTTTCTTCTTCTTCTCCAGTCTCTTCCTCTCCTCTTTCCTCATCTTTTCTATCTTCTTCTCCTCTTTTACTTGAATCTTGCGCTCCATCTCCAGGAACTCAGCTTGAACTGTCTCTCTCCTTTTCAGCTCTTCGGACCACTTCTTCTCTTTCTTAATCCTGTCTTTCATCATGGCATTATGTATCTTCATCAGCCCCTCTAACCTCCTTTTCTCTGCCTTTTCCTTCTCTTTTCTTTCCTTCTCTCTCTTTTCCTGTTCCAACTTCTCCTCTTTTTCTCAGCCTTCATGACTTTCTTCTGCTCTTTCTCTCTCTCCTTCATCTCTTTCATCTCCCTCTTTTTTGCTCCTCCTCCTTGTCTTTCAGCTCCTTTCTCTCTTTCTCGTCATCCTTCAACTTCTTATTCAGTTCCTTATTTTTCTCTTTTCCTCCATCTTCAAAAACGGGATTTTCTGCATGTGGCTCATGACCAGAAAGCCCACTCTTCCCAGGATGGTCTCTGCTCTCTCTGATGAAACCGTCCCATTGGAGCTCTTGGAATGGGCACGGTCCGCCTCACTCTTCAAACCCTCCCTCGGGCTCACCTCCTTGATGCTCCTCTCTTCACTCTCAATTCCAATGCCTATCCAATGATCCTAACAGGAAGACATTGACTCTAGATGTAATATTGTTCCAATGTGGCACATTCAATACACATTTGAGTGATCAACATACAATGATGGCCTCGTGGGGAACACAATTTGGAGGACAGTAATTGAGGTAATTTGTTTATATGTATCCCCATTAGATTTTATAATAGATATAGATGTTCTTCCTGGATCCACACCAAACGTAATACAAACATTAACCCTAGTGAGGGGTGATGTTTTATACAATGAGCAAAGAGCAGCAGGGTTGGGGTCAATTCCATTTCAATTCGGGCCAATTCAGGAAGTAGTCTAAAATTCCAATTCTCTTCAACGCTTTGAATTGAAATGGAACTGACCAACATCCCTGTAAAGTAGTAGTGTAAAATAGGACACCTACCTTTGCCTCTTCCAATGTCCAGGGCCTGGGTTCCTCATCCTCTGACCTGCATATGGAGGCTCCCACTCTAACAGGCGTCTTAGTGACCACGCAGATCAGAGGGGTGGGCGGCTCATCATTGCGGGTTGCCAGAGTTAAGTTAGCATCTGGGACCAGCTGATGAGCGTGAGGGCAGATATCCACCTCCTCAGTAGTGCCCCTCCTTTCTGATCTGGCTGCTTGTGGTCCTTGTCATGGATGCATGCCAGGCTTGGAGGAAGTGCTAGAACAGGGCTTTTATCAACCATCAGTTCCTCTCTCCTGACAGTGGATGTAGCTGCATTTGCCTCTATGTCAGCTGAGCACTCTGTGGTGTTCTCACCTGTCTCCTCTGGCTGTTTGTGGTCAATGTTGTGGGTGCAGGGCAGCCTTAGAGACAGTGCTGCAGGTGCAGGAGGACTTTTATCAGCCAAAAACTCCTCTTGGAGGACAGTGGACATGGAAGCGTCTGCTTCACTGGTAACTGAACACTTGCTGGTGCCCTCTACTGCCTTCTCTGGCAGTTTGTAGTCATTGTCATAGACACATGGCAGACTTGGAGGCAGCATTGGGACAGGGCATTTAGCTGCTGATCTGTCCCTCCCATCAACAGTAGCTGTGCTTGAAGTGGCCTCTGTAGCAACTGAGACCTCATAGGCATCCTCTACTGTGTGCTCTGGAGGCATGAAGTCATCGTCAAAGACTGATGGCAGGCATGGAGGCAGCACTGAAGAAAGAATTCTAGCTGTATATCGGTTCTCTCTCTTGACAGTGGCTGTACCTGCAGTGGCCTCTTTGGCAACCCGGCACTCTGTGGCTGAAATAGCAGGCTGGTAGGTTTCCGGGACATTGAATGAATTGCCAATGAACCGCTGAGCCAGTGGTGGGAGGGAGAAAGGATAGAATCTGTCCTCTTCCTTGATATTAGATATTGCCACAGGAGCAACTGAGACCTCAGTGGTTCCCTCTACTGTCTGCTGTGGTGGAATGGAGTCATCGTTAAAGAAGTGTGGCAGGTATCGATGCAGCATTGAGGAAAGATGTGTATCTGTCGATACATCTGCAGTGGCCTCTGTGGCAACTGGGCACTCAGCAGGGACAAAGTATGAAAATACAATGAACCGCTGTGCATCCTGGAGCGTATATCCAATGGAGCGGGGAATGCAACATAGTTGGTATTGGCCCACGATTGGTGAAAGCCAGTGGTGGGAGGGAGTCAATACAGGGAGCCATGAACTCAGTGAGTGGACGGTTGGTCACATCTCTCACATTCTGCGGAGAAAAGAAACAGACATGATAAAAGTGATCTCATTCAGTACATACATACTTTATGAGTCAACACTATTTACTTATACATCACGTATACAGTGCCTTCGGAAAGTATTCAGACCCCTTCACTTTTTCCACATTTTGTTACCTCACAGCCTTATTCTGAAATTGATTAAATCGTTTTTCGCTCATCAATCTACACACAATACCCCATATTGACAAAGCAAAAACAGAACCGTTCCAAATTCATTACAAATAAATAAAAAGGAAATTTACATAAGTATTCAGTACTTTGTTGAAGCACCTTTCTATCTTCTTGGGTATTATGCTACAAGCTTGACATACTTGTGTTTGGGGAGTTTCTCCCATTCTTCTCTGCAGATCCTCTCAAGCTTTGTTAGTTTGGATGGGGAGCATTGCTGCAGAGCTATTTTCATATCTCTCCAGAGATGTTGGATCAGGTTCAAGTCCGGGCTCTGGCTGGGCCACTCAAAGGACATTCAGAGACTTGTCCCAAGTCACTCCTGCATCATCTTGGCTTTGTGCTTAGGGTCGTTGTTCTGTTGGAAGGTGACCCTTCGCCCTCAGTCTGAGGTCCTGAGTGCTCTGGAGCAAGTTTACATCAAGGATCTCTCTGTACTTTGCTCCGTTCATCTTTGCCTCGATCCTGACTAGTCTCTTAGTCCATGCCGCTGAAAAACATCCCCACAGCACAATGCTGCCACCACTGTGCTTCACCGTGCCGTAGGTGCCAGATTTCCTCCAGACGTGACACTTGGCAATCAGGCCAAAACGTTCAATCTTGTTTCATCAGACCAGAGCATCTTGTTTCTCATGGTCTGAGAGTCTATAGGTACCTTTTGGCAAATCCAAGCGGGCTGTCGTGGTGCCTTTACGGAAGAGTGGCTACCATCTGGCCACTCTACCATAAAGGCCTGATTGGTGAAGTGCTGCAGAGATGGTTGTCCTTCTGGAAGGTTCTCCTATCTCCACAGATGAACTCTAGAGCTCTGTCAGAGTCACCATCGGGTTCTTGGTCACCTCCTGACCATGGCCCTTCTCGTCCGAATGCTCAGCTTGGCCGGGCGGCCAGCTCTAGAAAGAGTCTTGGTGGTTCCAAACTTCTTCCATTTAAGAATGATGGAGGCCACTGTGTTCCTGGGGACCTTCAATGCTGCAGAGATTTTTGGTACCCTTCTGTTTCTCGACACAATCCTGCCTCGGAACTCTACGGACATTTCCTTCGACCTCATGGTTTGGTGTTTGCTCTGACATGCACTGTCAACTGTGGAACCTTATATAGACAGGTGTGTGCCTTTCCAAATCATGTCCTATCAATTTTATTTCCACTTGTCCAATCAAGTTGTAGAAACATCTCAAAGATGATCAATGGAAACAGGATGCACCTGAGCTCAATTTCGAGACTCATAGCAAAGGGTCTGAATACTTATGTAAATAAGGTATTTCTGTTTTTAAGTTTAATACATTTGCACAAAAAACTGTTTTTTCGCTTTGTCATTATGGGGTATTGTGTGTTTGATTTAATACATTTTAGAATGAGGCTGTAATGTAACAAAAGGTGAAAAAGTGAAGGTGTCTGAGTACTTTCCTGAAGGCACTGTGTATATCTAGTGTCCTCTCAGATGCTCTGCACCAATCTGTACCAACCCTGGGTCTTCTAGCCAATGGGTCAACTAAGTGTAAAAATACATGCCCCACACCCAGCATAACATTTGACATTTTAGACATTTAGCAGAGGCTTTTATCCAGAACGACTTACAGTTCGTGTGTTCAACTTAAGGTAGCTAGGTGGGACAACTACATAATCCTGATATGAAGGTCTACGAGAGATCGCTTGGTCTTGTTATTTTTCTTTTTAAAGACAAGGCAATCATAAGAACTGAGGACTATGCATATAACAATACTCAAAGAGAGACATACACGATACAACACAAGAAAAGTTATCAGACTAAATATTGTTCGCTTACATTCCATGGCATATGGCACATTTTGCCCGTGATATTGACATATATTTGCTTTAATT
Organism: Brachymystax lenok tsinlingensis; assembly: GCA_030435695.1. Lineage (NCBI taxonomy): Eukaryota > Metazoa > Chordata > Actinopteri > Salmoniformes > Salmonidae > Brachymystax > Brachymystax lenok. The sequence goes on from CM059814.1 coordinate 48,869,887, forward strand.
AGTTGTGTTCAGTAGAACTCTAGTTGACTTTGTCAAAGTTGGTCTTGTTACCTCCTCAATCAGGCTTGGCATTTTCCTTGTCTCAAACCAAATCCTCTTGATGTCCTTCTCTTGCTCCTCTGGATCTGCCACACCAGAGCCAACCTGGCTCCTAGCTCCATCATGTAGTCTGTCTGGATCGCTCTTTCCTTCAACTGACACTCAGCCCTCCTCTGTGTCAGCGTTGAACTCTCCATGTCTTCCTCCTAGCTAACAATAACTCTGGAAAATACATAACGTTGTAGTAAGTGGTGTGTTGCTAAGCAAAGAATAATGCATCTCTTTACGATGTGCACATCGCTTTCTTCCCGCTTACTTACAAATAAGCAAGTGACAATCTCAATCCAGAGATGATTGTTGTGATCATTGTGATACAAGGCGTTGCCATTGGAGATGACAAAGCACAACACAGACTTTAAAAAGCAAACTTCAGGCTCTCTCTGTACATTACTATTGAGCCTTATTCAACCCCTCATGTAACGTCATTCCATATTGGGCCTGGTTATCACAAACCACACTAATCACTTATATCATATCATTCAAAAAGGTTTTGGGGGTAGAAAATGACTCTATATCCATGATGGACCTAACTTGTTGTACAGTTTCATCTATTTGAATCACTCCAGTCTTCTCTTTGAGTGCCTCTGAGTGCAACTCAATTTAAAGAGGTCTATCAATTCAACCATTTGAACCAAATGGATGAACATTCAATCAAGAAATTCTGCAACTACAAATTAGGTAGGCCTACTTGTTTTTGACACAACCTACCCTTTTGGTACATATTTATTCAGATAACTGATTACAATTTATGTTGGGGATTAACACAGAGAGAGGTTTTCTTTCATCAATTGAATGCATTTGCCATTAGGCTGGCTCACTACAACAACTGTAACATGCCATCTCAGGTGTCAGGATGAACATTTTTCGGACAAAAAAGGGTTCAAGCAAACTGTCTCTCGTCAACACTTTCACTTGTCAACATGATTGCATGTTAGGCCTACTTAAAAGGTCATGTTAGTACACAAGTCATTTGAAAAGTAGTTATTCTACAGAAACATAGCTATACAGTAAGTTATATTACAACCTACCTCTCAAGTAAGCAGCGTGTTCTCTCTCTAATGAAATAGGACATGAATAATCTGTCAGTGGTTAGTTGAATCAGTATCTTTGCACTGTTCTGTTTGTCTGTGCAACAGCTAACCTCCAAGAATCAGAATCTTGTGATGTCACAATGAAGGCCCCATTGCCATGATTACCCACAGAAGCTCTCATGTGTAATCAAATGCTGGAACAAATCACTTTTCTTTTACCTATGCAGCACAGTCATTCCTAATATTTACATTGAATCCATGTAACCACATGTTTTATTAAAATAAAATGATCTACCTCATATCAAATGGTTGACCATTCATAATAGGGGTGTTTGCCTAATTCAAAGTCAATATGTTTCAGATATCACAAGTAGCATCCAGGTTTCCTCAGGTTATTTGCTTGATTTCAGCCTACCACTAATGTCAGTGTTTCTCATCATACTCTTCATCATTAATTAAATATATAGGCTACCTTACTACAGTAAAACAGGTCTTCCATAGACTATGACACCTCAGTAGCAATGTTCCAACAAAGAAATGAGGGTTAAAGAAAACATCTCTCTTCAATGGCCTCAGCTATATGTCACATATCAGTTTGCAAACAATGTAAAAACTATATATACAGTACCAGTCAAAGGCTTTGGACACCCCCTACTCATTGAAGGTTTCTTCTTTATTTTTTACTTTTTTTCTACATTGTAGAATAATAGTGAAGACATCAAAACTATGAAATAACACATATGGAGTCAAGTAGTAAGCAAAAAAAGTGTTAAACAAAATATATTTCATATTTGAGATTCTTCAAAGTAGCCACCTTTTGCCTTGATCAAATCTTTGCACACTCTTGGCATTCTCTTAACCAGCTTCATGAGGTAGTCATCTGGAATGCATTTGAATTAACAGGTCTGCCTTGTTAAATGTTAATTTGTGGAATTTCTTTCCTTCTTAATGCGTTTGAGTCAATCAATTGCGTTATGACAAGGCAGGGGTGGTATACAGAAGATAGCCCTATTTGGAGAAAATAAACAAGTCCATATTATGGCAAGAACAGCTCAAATAAGCAAAGAGAAACGACAGTCCCATCGTTACTTTAAGACATGAAGATTAGTCAATCAGGAACATTTCAAGAACTTTGAAAGTTTCTTCAAGTGCAGTCGCAAGAACCATCAAGCGCTATGATGAAACTGGCTCTAATGAGGCCCGCCACAGGAACGGAAGACCCAGAGTTACCTCTGCTGCAGAGGATAAGTTCATTAGAGTTACCAGCCTCGTAAATTATGCCCAAATAAATGCTTCACAGAGTTCAAGTAACAGACACATCTCAACATCAACTGTTCAGAAGAGAGTGCGTGAATCTAATTTTAAGCATCAGCTGTCAGAGCAGCTTGCCAATCACTGTACCTGTATACAGCCCATCTGTAAATAGCACACCCAACTACCTCATCCCCATATTGTTATTTATTTATTTTTGCTCTTTTGCACCCCAGTATCTCTACTTGCACATCATCTTCTGCACATCTATCACTCCAGTGTTAATGCTAAATTGTAGTTACTTCTACTCGATGGCCTATTTATTGCCTTACCTCCCTAATCTTGCAACATTTGCACACATTGTAAATAGTTTTTTCTATTGTGTTATTGACTCTACGTTTGTTTATCCCATGTGTAACTCTGCTTTGCTTCATCTTGGCCAGGTCGCAGTTGTAAATGAGAACTTGTTCTCAATTGGCCTACCTGGTTAAAGTGTTGTGTTGTCTCTCTTGTCGTGATGTGTGTTTTGTCCTATATTTTACTTTGATTTATTTATTTTTAATCCCAGCCCCATCCTGCAGGAGGCCTTTTGCCTTTTGTTCTGAACTGAATTGCCTCGTTAAATAAAGGTTAAATAAAATAAATAAAATATCATATTCCCTCTATCATATTCATCTGTATCATACTCCTCTATCATATTCCCTCTATTATGTTCCCTCTATCATATTCCCTCTATCATATTCAATTGTATCATATCCCCTATATCATGTTTCTATCCATCATTTTCCCTCTATCATATTCCCTCTATCATCTTCCCTCTATCATCTTCCCTCTATCATATTCCTCTATCATATTCCCTCTATCATATTCCTCTCTATCATATTATTCTCCACCCTCCATCCACTCCCTCCCTTTTCATCCTCCTCTCCTCATCTCAGCGCAGCCTCACTCCATCGGGTCGATTTGGAATTCAAAATTTAAACACTTCCCAAATTTGTGAAAAGTAAACATTTTGTGTTCATACTGTGCTGTACAGTATGCCTTAACAAAAATCAAACGGAGGAAACATTTTTCTTTATTTTTTAAATGCTTTGTTTTTATTGCATGCAAAAATACCTTAAAAATCCCTCCCTCCCTCCCTACTCTCTCTCTATTACCCAGTCTACTCATCCATCTTCAAGCTTTCATCCCTTCCCTGCACTTCTATCACCCTCTCAGTTCCAAACTCCAGCTGGCGCCCTCTTTTTCTTCTTCTCCAGTCTCTTCCTCTCCTCTTTCCTCATCTTTTCTATCTTCTTCTCCTCTTTTACTTGAATCTTGCGCTCCATCTCCAGGAACTCAGCTTGAACTTTCTCTCCTTTTCAGCTCTTCGGACCACTTCTTCTCTTTCTTAATCCTGTCTTTCATCATGGCATTATGTATCTTCATCAGCCCCTCTAACCTCCTTTTCTCTGCCTTTTCCTTCTCTTTTCTTTCCTTCTCTCTCTTTTCCTGTTCCAACTTCTCCCTCTTTTTCTCAGCCTTCATGACTTTCTTCTGCTCTTTCTCTCTCTCCTTCATCTCTTTCATCTCCCTCTTTTTTTGCTCCTCCTCCTTGTCTTTCAGCTCCTTTCTCTCTTTCTCGTCATCCTTCAACTTCTTATTCAGTTCCTTATTTTTCTCTTTTTCCTCCATCTTCAAAAACGGGATTTTCTGCATGTGGCTCATGACCAGAAAGCCCACTCTTCCCAGGATGGTCTCTGCTCTCTCTGATGAAACCGTCCCATTGGAGCTCTTGGAATGGGCACGGTCCGCCTCACTCTTCAAACCCTCCCTCGGGCTCACCTCCTTGATGCTCCTCTCTTCACTCTCAATTCCAATGCCTATCCAATGATCCTAACAGGAAGACATTGACTCTAGATGTAATATTGTTCCAATGTGGCACATTCAATACACATTTGAGTGATCAACATACAATGATGGCCTCGTGGGGAACACAATTTGGAGGACAGTAATTGAGGTAATTTGTTTATATGTATCCCCATTAGATTTTATAATAGATATAGATGTTCTTCCTGGATCCACACCAAACGTAATACAAACATTAACCCTAGTGAGGGGTGATGTTTTATACAATGAGCAAAGAGCAGCAGGGTTGGGGTCAATTCCATTTCAATTCCGGGCCAATTCAGGAAGTAGTCTAAAATTCCAATTCTCTTCAACGCTTTGAATTGAAATGGAACTGACCAACATCCCTGTAAAGTAGTAGTGTAAAATAGGACACCTACCTTTGCCTCTTCCAATGTCCAGGGCCTGGGTTCCTCATCCTCTGACCTGCATATGGAGGCTCCCACTCTAACAGGCGTCTTAGTGACCACGCAGATCAGAGGGTGGGCGGCTCATCATTGCGGGTTGCCAGAGTTAAGTTAGCATCTGGGACCAGCTGATGAGCGTGAGGGCAGATATCCACCTCCTCAGTAGTGCCCCTCCTTTCTGATCTGGCTGCTTGTGGTCCTTGTCATGGATGCATGCCAGGCTTGGAGGAAGTGCTAGAACAGGGCTTTTATCAACCATCAGTTCCTCTCTCCTGACAGTGGATGTAGCTGCATTTGCCTCTATGTCAGCTGAGCACTCTGTGGTGTTCTCACCTGTCTCCTCTGGCTGTTTGTGGTCAATGTTGTGGGTGCAGGGCAGCCTTAGAGACAGTGCTGCAGGTGCAGGAGGACTTTATCAGCCAAAAACTCCTCTTGGAGGACAATGGACATGGAAGCGCCTGCTTCACTGGTAACTGAACACTTGCTGGTGCCCTCTACTGCCTTCTCTGGCAGTTTGTAGTCATTGTCATAGACACGTGGCAGACTTGGAGGCAGCATTGGGACAGGGCATTTAGCTGCTGATCTGTCCCTCCATCAACAGTAGCTGTGCTTGAAGTGGCCTCTGTAGCAACTGAGACCTCATAGGCATCCTCTACTGTGTGCTCTGGAGGCATGAAGTCATCGTCAAAGACTGATGGCAGGCATGGAGGCAGCACTGAAGAAAGAATTCTAGCTGTATATCGGTTCTCTCTCTTGACAGTGGCTGTACCTGCAGTGGCCTCTTTGGCAACCCGGCACTCTGTGGCTGAAATAGCAGGCTGGTAGGTTTCCGGGACATTGAATGAATTGCCAATGAACCGCTGAGCCAGTGGTGGGAGGGAGAAAGGATAGAATCTGTCCTCTTCCTTGATATTAGATATTGCCACAGGAGCAACTGAGACCTCAGTGGTTCCCTCTACTGTCTGCTGTGGTGGAATGGAGTCATCGTTAAAGAAGTGTGGCAGGTATCGATGCAGCATTGAGGAAAGATGTGTATCTGTCGATACATCTGCAGTGGCCTCTGTGGCAACTGGGCACTCAGCAGGGACAAAGTATGAAAATACAATGAACCGCTGTGCATCCTGAGCGTATATCCAATGGAGCGGGGAATGCAACATAGTTGGTATTGGCCCACGATTGGTGAAAGCCAGTGGTGGGAGGGAGTCAATACAGGGAGCCATGAACTCAGTGAGTGGACGGTTGGTCACATCTCTCACATTCTGCGGAGAAAAGAAACAGACATGATAAAAGTGATCTCATTCAGTACATACATACTTTATGAGTCAACACTATTTACTTATACATCACGTATACAGTGCCTTCGGAAAGTATTCAGACCCCTTCACTTTTTCCACATTTTGTTACCTCACAGCCTTATTCTGAAATTGATTAAATCGTTTTTTTTCGCTCATCAATCTACACACAATACCCCATATTGACAAAGCAAAAACAGAACCGTTCCAAATTCATTACAAATAAATAAAAAGGATATTTACATAAGTATTCAGTACTTTGTTGAAGCACCTTTCTATCTTCTTGGGTATTATGCTACAAGCTTGACATACTTGTGTTTGGGGAGTTTCTCCCATTCTTCTCTGCAGATCCTCTCAAGCTTTGTTAGTTTGGATGGGGAGCATTGCTGCAGAGCTATTTTCATGTCTCTCCAGAGATGTTGGATCAGGTTCAAGTCCGGGCTCTGGCTGGGCCACTCAAAGGACATTCAGAGACTTGTCCCGAAGTCACTCCTGCATCATCTTGGCTTTGTGCTTAGGGTCGTTGTTCTGTTGGAAGGTGACCCTTCGCCTCAGTCTGAGGTCCTGAGTGCTCTGGAGCAAGTTTACATCAAGGATCTCTCTGTACTTTGCTCGCTTCATCTTTGCCTCGATCCTGACTAGTCTCTTAGTCCATGCCGCTGAAAAACATCCCCACAGCACAATGCTGCCACCACTGTGCTTCACCGTGCCGTAGGTGCCAGATTTCCTCCAGACGTGACACTTGGCAATCAGGCCAAAACGTTCAATCTTGTTTCATCAGACCAGAGCATCTTGTTTCTCATGGTCTGAGAGTCTATAGGTACCTTTGGCAAATCCAAGCGGGCTGTCGTGTGCCTTTACGGAAGAGTGGCTACCATCTGGCCACTCTACCATAAAGGCCTGATTGGTGAAGTGCTGCAGAGATGGTTGTCCTTCTGGAAGGTTCTCCTATCTCCACAGATGAACTCTAGAGCTCTGTCAGAGTCACCATCGGGTTCTTGGTCACCTCCTGACCATGGCCCTTCTCGTCCGAATGCTCAGCTTGGCCGGGCGGCCAGCTCTAGAAAGAGTCTTGGTGGTTCCAAACTTCTTCCATTTAAGAATGATGGAGGCCACTGTGTTCCTGGGGACCTTCAATGCTGCAGAGATTTTTGGTACCCTTCTGTTTCTCGACACAATCCTGCCTCGGAACTCTCACGGACATTTCCTTCGACCTCATGGTTTGGTGTTTGCTCTGACATGCACTGTCAACTGTGGAACCTTATATAGACAGGTGTGTGCCTTTCCAAATCATGTCCTATCAATTTTATTTCCACTTGTCCAATCAAGTTGTAGAAACATCTCAAAGATGATCAATGGAAACAGGATGCACCTGAGCTCAATTTCGAGACTCATAGCAAAGGGTCTGAATACTTATGTAAATAAGGTATTTCTGTTTTTAAGTTTAATACATTTGCACAAAAAACTGTTTTTTCGCTTTGTCATTATGGGGTATTGTGTGTTTGATTTAATACATTTTAGAATGAGGCTGTAATGTAACAAAAGGTGAAAAAGTGAAGGTGTCTGAGTACTTTCCCGAAGGCACTGTGTATATCTAGTGTCCTCTCAGATGCTCTGCACCAATCTGTACCAACCCTGGGTCTTCTAGCCAATGGGTCAACTAAGTGTAAAAATACATGCCCCACACCCAGCATAACATTTGACATTTTAGACATTTAGCAGAGGCTTTTATCCAGAACGACTTACAGTTCGTGTGTTCAACTTAAGGTAGCTAGGTGGGACAACTACATAATCCTGATATGAAGGTCTCACGAGAGATCGCTTGGTCTTGTTATTTTTCTTTTTAAAGACAAGGCAATCATAAGAACTGAGGACTATGCATATAACAATACTCAAAGAGAGACATACACGATACAACACAAGAAAAGTTATCAGACTAAATATTGTTCGCTACATTCCATGGCATATGGCACATTTTGCCCGTATATTGACATATATTTGCTTTAATTAGTTGTGTTCAGTAGAACTCTAGTTGACTTTGTCAAAGTTGGTCTTGTTACCTCCTCAATCAGGCTTGGCATTTTCCTTGTCTCAAACCAAATCCTCTTGATGTCCTTCTCTTGCTCCCTCTGGATCTGCCACACCAGAGCCAACCTGGCTCCTAGCTCCATCATGTAGTCTGTCTGGATCGCCTTTCCTTCAACTGACACTCAGCCCTCCTCTGTGTCAGCGTTGAACTCTCCATGTCTTCCTCCTAGCTAACAATAACTCTGGAAAATACATAACGTTGTAGTAAGTGGTGTGTTGCTAAGCAAAGAATAATGCATCTCTTTACGATGTGCACACGTTTCTTCCCGTTTACTTACAAATAAGCAAGTGACAATCTCAATCCAGAGATGATTGTTGTGATCATTGTGATACAAGGCGTTGCCATTGGAGATGACAAAGCACAACACAGACTTTAAAAAGCAAACTTCAGGCTCTCTCTGTACATTACTATTGAGCCTTATTCAACCCTCATGTAACGTCATTCCATATTGGGCCTGGTTATCACAAACCACACTAATCACTTATATCATATCATTCAAAAAGGTTTTGGGGTAGAAAATGACTCTATATCCATGATGGACCTAACTTGTTGTACAGTTTCATCTATTTGAATCACTCCAGTCTTCTCTTTGAGTGCCTCTGAGTGCAACTCAATTTAAAGAGGTCTATCAATTCAACCATTTGAACCAAATGGATGAACATTCAATCAAGAAATTATGCAACTACAAATTAGGTAGGCCTACTTGTTTTTTGACACAACCTACCCTTTTGGTACATATTTATTCAGATAACTGATTACAATTTATGTTGGGGATTAACACAGAGAGAGGGTTTTCTTTCATCAACTGAATGCATTTGCCATTAGGCTGGCTCACTACAACAACTGTAACATGCCATCTCAGGTGTCAGGATGAACATTTTTCGGACAAAAAAGGGTTCAAGCAAACTGTCTCTCGTCAACACTTTCACTTGTCAACATGATTGCATGTTAGGCCTACTTAAAAGGTCATGTTAGTACACAAGTCATTTGAAAAGTAGTTATTCTACAGAAACATAGCTATACAGTAAGTTATATTACAACCTACCTCTCAAGTAAGCAGCGTGTTCTCTCTCTAATGAAATAGGACATGAATAATCTGTCAGTGGTTAGTTGAATCAGTATCTTTGCACTGTTCTGTTTGTCTGTGCAACAGCTAACCTCCAAGAATCAGAATCTTGTGATGTCACAATGAAGGCCCCATTGCCATGATTACCCACAGAAGCTCTCATGTGTAATCAAATGCTGGAACAAATCACTTTTCTTTTACCTATGCAGCACAGTCATTCCTAATATTTACATTGAATCCATGTAACCACATGTTTTATTAAAATAAAATGATCTACCTCATATCAAATGGTTGACCATTCATAATAGGGGTGTTTGCCTAATTCAAAATCAATATGTTTCAGATATCACAAGTAGCATCCAGGTTTACTCAGATTATTTGCTTGATTTCAGCCTACCACTAATGTCAGTGTTTCTCATCATACTCTTCATCATTAATTAAATATATAGGCTACCTTACTACAGTAAAACAGGTCTTCCATAGACTATGACACCTCAGTAGCAATGTTCCAACAAAGAAATGAGGGTTAAAGAAAACATCTCTCTTCAATGGCCTCAGCTATATGTCACATATCAGTTTGCAAACAATGTAAAAACTATATATACAGTACCAGTCAAAGGTTTTGGACACCCCTACTCATTGAAGGTTTCTTCTTTATTTTTTACTTTTTTTCTACATTGTAGAATAATAGTGAAGACATCAAAACTATGAAATAACACATATGGAGTCAAGTAGTAAGCAAAAAAGTGTTAAACAAAATATATTTCATATTTGAGATTCTTCAAAGTAGCCACCTTTTGCCTTGATCAAATCTTTGCACACTCTTGGCATTCTCTTAACCAGCTTCATGAGGTAGTCATCTGGAATGCATTTGAATTAACAGGTGTGCCTTGTTAAATGTTAATTTGTGGAATTTCTTTCCTTCTTAATGCGTTTGAGTCAATCAATTGCGTTATGACAAGGCAGGGGTGGTATACAGAAGATAGCCCTATTTGGAGAAAATAAACAAGTCCATATTATGGCAAGAACAGCTCAAATAAGCAAAGAGAAACGACAGTCCCATCGTTACTTTAAGACATGAAGATTAGTCAATCAGGAACATTTCAAGAACTTTGAAAGTTTCTTCAAGTGCAGTCGCAAGAACCATCAAGCGCTATGATGAAACTGGCTCTAATGAGGCCCGCCACAGGAACGGAAGACCCAGAGTTACCTCTGCTGCAGAGGATAAGTTCATTAGAGTTACCAGCCTCGTAAATTGCGGCCCAAATAAATGCTTCACAGAGTTCAAGTAACAGACACATCTCAACATCAACTGTTCAGAAGAGAGTGCGTGAATCTAACTTTAAGCATCAGCTGTCAGAGCAGCTTGCCAATCACTGTACCTGTATACAGCCCATCTGTAAATAGCACACCCAACTACCTCATCCCCATATTGTTATTTATTTATTTTTGCTCTTTTGCACCCCAGGATCTCTACTTGCACATCATCTTCTGCACATCTATCACTCCAGTGTTAATGCTAAATTGTAGTTACTTCTACTCGATGGCCTATTTATTGCCTTACCTCCCTAATCTTGCAACATTTGCACACATTGTAAATAGTTTTTTCTATTGTGTTATTGACTCTACGTTTGTTTATCCCATGTGTAACTCTGCTTTGCTTCATCTTGGCCAGGTCGCAGTTGTAAATGAGAACTTGTTCTCAATTGGCCTACCTGGTTAAAGTGTTGTGTTGTCTCTCTTGTCGTGATGTGTGTTTTGTCCTGATGTGTGTTTTGTCCTATATTTTACTTTGATTTATTTATTTTTAATCCCAGCCCCATCTCGCAGGAGGCCTTTTGCCTTTTGTTCTGAACTGAATTGCCTCGTTAAATAAAGGTTAAATAAAATAAATAAAATATCATATTCCTCTATCATATTCATCTGTATCATACTCCCTCTATCATATTCCCTCTATTATGTTCCCCTCTATCATATTCCCCTCTATCATATTCAATTGTATCATATCCCCTATATCATGTTTCTATCCATCATTTTCCCCTCTATCATATTCCCCTCTATCATATTCCCCTCTATCATATTCCCCTCTATCATCTTCCCCTCTATCATATTCCCCTCTATCATATTCCCCTCTATCATATTCCTCTCTATCATATTATTCTCCACCCTCCATCCACTCCATAAAATATCATATTCCCTCTATCATATTCATCTGTATCATACTCCCTCTATCATATTCCCCTCTATCATATTCAATTGTATCATATCCCCTATATCATGTTTCTATCCATCATTTTCCCCTCTATCATATTCCCCTCTATCATATTCCCCTCTATCATATTCCCCTCTATCATATTCCCTCTATCATATTCCTCTCTATCATATTATTCTCCACCCTCCATCCACTCCCCCTCCCTTTTCATCCTCCTCTCCTCATCTCAGCGCAGCCTCACTCCATCGGGTCGATTTGGAATTCAAAATTTAAACACTTCCCAAATTTGTGAAAAGTAAACATTTTGTGTTCATACTGTGCTGTACAGTATGCCTTAACAAAAATCAAACGGAGGAAACATTTTTCTTTTATTTTTAAATGCTTTGTTTTTTATTGCATGCAAAAATACCTTAAAAATCCCTCCCTCCCTCCCTACTCTCTCTCTATTACCCAGTCTACTCATCCATCTTCAAGCTTTCATCCCTTCCCTGCACTTCTATCACCCTCTCAGTTCCAAACTCCAGCTACTCCAAACTCCAACTTCTTCTCCAGTCTCTTCCTCTCCTCTTTCCTCATCTTTTCTATCTTCTTCTCCTCTTTTACGCGAATCTTTCGCTCCATCTCCAGGAACTCAGCTTGAACTTTCTCTCTCCTTTTCAGCTCTTCGGACCACTTCTTCTCTTTCTTAATCCTGTCTTTCATCATGGCATTATGTATCTTCATCAGCCCCTCTAACCTCCTTTTCTCTGCCTTTTCCTTCTCTTTTCTTTCCTTCTCTCTCTTTTCCTGTTCCAACTTCTCCCTCTTTTTCTCAGCCTTCATGACTTTCTTCTGCTCTTTCTCTCTCTCCTTCATCTCTTTCATCTCCCTCTTTTTGCTCCTCCTCCTTGTCTTTCAGCTCCTTTCTCTCTTTCTCGTCATCCTTCAACTTCTTATTCAGTTCCTTATTTTTCTTTTTCCTCCATCTTCAAAAACGGGATTTTCTGCATGTGGCTCATGACCAGAAAGCCCACTCTTCCCAGGATGGTCTCTGCTCTCTCTGATGAAACCGTCCCATTGGAGCTCTTGGAATGGGCACGGTCCGCCTCACTCTTCAAACCCTCCCTCGGGCTCACCTCCTTGATGCTCCTCTCTTCACTCTCAATTCCAATGCCTATCCAATGATCCAATGCCTATCCAAACAGGAAGACATTGACTCTAGATGTAATATTGTTCCAATGTGGCACATTCAATACACATTTGAGTGATCAACATACAATGATGGCCTCGTGGGGAACACAATTTGGAGGACAGTAATTGAGGTAATTTGTTTATATGTATCCCCATTAGATTTTATAATAGATATAGATGTTCTTCCTGGATCCACACCAAACGTAATACAAACATTAACCCTAGTGAGGGGTGATGTTTTATACAATGAGCAAAGAGCAGCAGGGTTGGGGTCAATTCCATTTCAATTCGGGCCAATTCAGGAAGTAGTCTAAAATTCCAATTCTCTTCAACGCTTTGAATTGAAATGGAACTGACCAACATCCCTGTAAAGTAGTAGTGTAAAATAGGACACCTACCTTTGCCTCTTCCAATGTCCAGGGCCTGGGTTCCTCATCCTCTGACCTGCATATGGAGGCTCCCACTCTAACAGGCGTCTTAGTGACCACGCAGATCAGAGGGGTGGGCGGCTCATCATTGCGGGTTGCCAGAGTTAAGTTAGCATCTGGGACCAGCTGATGAGCGTGAGGGCAGATATCCACCTCCTCAGTAGTGCCCCTCCCTTTCTGATCTGGCTGCTTGTGGTCCTTGTCATGGATGCATGCCAGGCTTGGAGGAAGTGCTAGAACAGGGCTTTTATCAACCATCAGTTCCTCTCTCCTGACAGTGGATGTAGCTGCATTTGCCTCTATGTCAGCTGAGCACTCTGTGGTGTTCTCACCTGTCTCCTCTGGCTGTTTGTGGTCAATGTTGTGGGTGCAGGGCAGCCTTAGAGACAGTGCTGCAGGTGCAGGAGGACTTTTATCAGCCAAAAACTCCTCTTGGAGGACAGTGGACATGGAAGCGTCTGCTTCACTGGTAACTGAACACTTGCTGGTGCCCTCTACTGCCTTCTCTGGCAGTTTGTAGTCACTGTCATAGACACATGGCAGACTTGGAGGCAGCATTGGGACAGGGCATTTAGCTGCTGATCTGTCCCCTCCATCAACAGTAGCTGTGCTTGAAGTGGCCTCTGTAGCAACTGAGACCTCATAGGCATCCTCTACTGTGTGCTCTGGAGGCATGAAGTCATCGTCAAAGACTGATGGCAGACATGGAGGCAGCACTGAAGAAAGAATTCTAGCTGTATATCGGTTCTCTCTCTTGACAGTGGCTGTACCTGCAGTGGCCTCTTTGGCAACCCGGCACTCTGTGGCTGAAATAGCAGGCTGGTAGGTTTCCGGGACATTGAATGAATTGCCAATGAACCGCTGAGCCAGTGGTGGGAGGGAGAAAGGATAGAATCTGTCCTCTTCCTTGATATTAGATATTGCCACAGGAGCAACTGAGACCTCAGTGGTTCCCTCTACTGTCTGCTGTGGTGGAATGGAGTCATCGTTAAAGAAGTGTGGCAGGTATCGATGCAGCATTGAGGAAAGATGTGTATCTGTCGATACATCTGCAGTGGCCTCTGTGGCAACTGGGCACTCAGCAGGGACAAAGTATGAAAATACAATGAACCGCTGTGCATCCTGGAGCGTATATCCAATGGAGCGGGGAATGCAACATAGTTGGTATTGGCCCACGATTGGTGAAAGCCAGTGGTGGGAGGGAGTCAATACAGGGAGCCATGAACTCAGTGAGTGGACGGTTGGTCACATCTCTCACATTCTGCGGGAGAAAAGAAACAGACATGATAAAAGTGATCTCATTCAGTACATACATACTTTATGAGTCAACACTATTTACTTATACATCACGTATACAGTGCCTTCGGAAAGTATTCAGACCCCTTCACTTTTTCCACATTTTGTTACCTCACAGCCTTATTCTGAAATTGATTAAATCGTTTTTTCGCTCATCAATCTACACACAATACCCCATATTGACAAAGCAAAAACAGAACCGTTCCAAATTCATTACAAATAAATAAAAAGGAAATTTACATAAGTATTCAGTACTTTGTTGAAGCACCTTTCTATCTTCTTGGGTATTATGCTACAAGCTTGACATACTTGTGTTTGGGGAGTTTCTCCCATTCTTCTCTGCAGATCCTCTCAAGCTTTGTTAGTTTGGATGGGGAGCATTGCTGCAGAGCTATTTTCATGTCTCTCCAGAGATGTTGGATCAGGTTCAAGTCCGGGCTCTGGCTGGGCCACTCAAAGGACATTCAGAGACTTGTCCCGAAGTCACTCCTGCATCATCTTGGCTTTGTGCTTAGGGTCATTGTTCTGTTGGAAGGTGACCCTTCGCCCCCCAGTCTGAGGTCCTGAGTGCTCTGGAGCAAGTTTACATCAAGGATCTCTCTGTACTTTGCTCCGTTCATCTTTGCCTCGATCCTGACTAGTCTCTTAGTCCATGCCGCTGAAAAACATCCCCACAGCACAATGCTGCCACCACTGTGCCGTAGGTGCCAGATTTCCTCCAGACGTGACACTTGGCAATCAGGCCAAAACGTTCAATCTTGTTTCATCAGACCAGAGCATCTTGTTTCTCATGGTCTGAGAGTCTATAGGTACCTTTTGGCAAATCCAAGCGGGCTGTCGTGTGCCTTTTTACGGAAGAGTGGCTACCATCTGGCCACTCTACCATAAAGGCCTGATTGGTGAAGTGCTGCAGAGATGGTTGTCCTTCTGGAAGGTTCTCCTATCTCCACAGATGAACTCTAGAGCTCTGTCAGAGTCACCATCGGGTTCTTGGTCACCTCCTGACCATGGCCCTTCTCGTCCGAATGCTCAGCTTGGCCGGGCGGCCAGCTCTAGAAAGAGTCTTGGTGGTTCCAAACTTCTTCCATTTAAGAATGATGGAGGCCACTGTGTTCCTGGGGACCTTCAATGCTGCAGAGATTTTTGGTACCCTTCTGTTTCTCGACACAATCCTGCCTCGGAACTCTCACGGACATTTCCTTCGACCTCATGGTTTGGTGTTTGCTCTGACATGCACTGTCAACTGTGGAACCTTATATAGACAGGTGTGTGCCTTTCCAAATCATGTCCTATCAATTTTATTTCCACTTGTCCAATCAAGTTGTAGAAACATCTCAAAGATGATCAATGGAAACAGGATGCACCTGAGCTCAATTTCGAGACTCATAGCAAAGGGTCTGAATACTTATGTAAATAAGGTATTTCTGTTTTTAAGTTTAATACATTTGCACAAAAAAACTGTTTTTCGCTTTGTCATTATGGGGTATTGTGTGTTTGATTTAATACATTTTAGAATGAGGCTGTAATGTAACAAAAGGTGAAAAAGTGAAGGTGTCTGAGTACTTTCCAGAAGGCACTGTGTATATCTAGTGTCCTCTCAGATGCTCTGCACCAATCTGTACCAACCCTGGGTCTTCTAGCCAATGGGTCAACTAAGTGTAAAAATACATGCCCCACACCCAGCATAACATTTGACATTTTAGACATTTAGCAGAGGCTTTTATCCAGAACGACTTACAGTTCGTGTGTTCAACTTAAGGTAGCTAGGTGGGACAACTACATAATCCTGATATGAAGGTCTACGAGAGATCGCTTGGTCTTGTTATTTTTCTTTTTAAAGACAAGGCAATCATAAGAACTGAGGACTATGCATATAACAATACTCAAAGAGAGACATACACGATACAACACAAGAAAAGTTATCAGACTAAATATTGTTCGCTTACATTCCATGGCATATGGCACATTTTGCCCGTATATTGACATATATTTGCTTTAATTAGTTGTGTTCAGTAGAACTCTAGTTGACTTTGTCAAAGTTGGTCTTGTTACCTCCTCAATCAGGCTTGGCATTTTCCTTGTCTCAAACCAAATCCTCTTGATGTCCTTCTCTTGCTCCCTCTGGATCTGCCACACCAGAGCCAACCTGGCTCCTAGCTCCATCATGTAGTCTGTCTGGATCGCCCTTTCCTTCAACTGACACTCAGCCCTCCTCTGTGTCAGCGTTGAACTCTCCATGTCTTCCTCCTAGCTAACAATAACTCTGGAAAATACATAACGTTGTAGTAAGTGGTGTGTTGCTAAGCAAAGAATAATGCATCTCTTTACGATGTGCACACACGTTTCTTCCCGTTTACTTACAAATAAGCAAGTGACAATCTCAATCCAGAGATGATTGTTGTGATCATTGTGATACAAGGCGTTGCCATTGGAGATGACAAAGCACAACACAGACTTTAAAAAGCAAACTTCAGGCTCTCTCTGTACATTACTATTGAGCCTTATTCAACCCCCTCATGTAACGTCATTCCATATTGGGCCTGGTTATCACAAACCACACTAATCACTTATATCATATCATTCAAAAAGGTTTTGGGGGTAGAAAATGACTCTATATCCATGATGGACCTAACTTGTTGTACAGTTTCATCTATTTGAATCACTCCAGTCTTCTCTTTGAGTGCCTCTGAGTGCAACTCAATTTAAAGAGGTCTATCAATTCAACCATTTGAACCAAATGGATGAACATTCAATCAAGAAATTATGCAACTACAAATTAGGTAGGCCTACTTGTTTTTGACACAACCTACCCTTTTTGGTACATATTTATTCAGATAACTGATTACAATTTATGTTGGGGATTAACACAGAGAGAGGGTTTTCTTTCATCAATTGAATGCATTTGCCATTAGGCTGGCTCACTACAACAACTGTAACATGCCATCTCAGGTGTCAGGATGAACATTTTTCGGACAAAAAAGGGTTCAAGCAAACTGTCTCTCGTCAACACTTTCACTTGTCAACATGATTGCATGTTAGGCCTACTTAAAAGGTCATGTTAGTACACAAGTCATTTGAAAAGTAGTTATTCTACAGAAACATAGCTATACAGTAAGTTATATTACAACCTACCTCTCAAGTAAGCAGCGTGTTCTCTCTCTAATGAAATAGGACATGAATAATCTGTCAGTGGTTAGTTGAATCAGTATCTTTGCACTGTTCTGTTTGTCTGTGCAACAGCTAACCTCCAAGAATCAGAATCTTGTGATGTCACAATGAAGGCCCCATTGCCATGATTACCCACAGAAGCTCTCATGTGTAATCAAATGCTGGAACAAATCACTTTTCTTTTACCTATGCAGCACAGTCATTCCTAATATTTACATTGAATCCATGTAACCACATGTTTTATTAAAATAAAATGATCTACCTCATATCAAATGGTTGACCATTCATAATAGGGGTGTTTGCCTAATTCAAAATCAATATGTTTCAGATATCACAAGTAGCATCCAGGTTTACTCAGATTATTTGCTTGATTTCAGCCTACCACTAATGTCAGTGTTTCTCATCATACTCTTCATCATTAATTAAATATATAGGCTACCTTACTACAGTAAAACAGGTCTTCCATAGACTATGACACCTCAGTAGCAATGTTCCAACAAAGAAATGAGGGTTAAAGAAAACATCTCTCTTCAATGGCCTCAGCTATATGTCACATATCAGTTTGCAAACAATGTAAAAACTATATATACAGTACCAGTCAAAGGTTTTGGACACCCCTACTCATTGAAGGTTTCTTCTTTATTTTTACTTTTTTTCTACATTGTAGAATAATAGTGAAGACATCAAAACTATGAAATAACACATATGGAGTCAAGTAGTAAGCAAAAAGTGTTAAACAAAATATATTTCATATTTGAGATTCTTCAAAGTAGCCACCTTTTGCCTTGATCAAATCTTTGCACACTCTTGGCATTCTCTTAACCAGCTTCATGAGGTAGTCATCTGGAATGCATTTGAATTAACAGGTGTGCCTTGTTAAATGTTAATTTGTGGAATTTCTTTCCTTCTTAATGCGTTTGAGTCAATCAATTGCGTTATGACAAGGCAGGGTGGTATACAGAAGATAGCCCTATTTGGAGAAAATAAACAAGTCCATATTATGGCAAGAACAGCTCAAATAAGCAAAGAGAAACGACAGTCCCATCGTTACTTTAAGACATGAAGATTAGTCAATCAGGAACATTTCAAGAACTTTGAAAGTTTCTTCAAGTGCAGTCGCAAGAACCATCAAGCGCTATGATGAAACTGGCTCTAATGAGGCCCGCCACAGGAACGGAAGACCCAGAGTTACCTCTGCTGCAGAGGATAAGTTCATTAGAGTTACCAGCCTCGTAAATTGCGGCCCAAATAAATGCTTCACAGAGTTCAAGTAACAGACACATCTCAACATCAACTGTTCAGAAGAGAGTGCGTGAATCTAACTTTAAGCATCAGCTGTCAGAGCAGCTTGCCAATCACTGTACCTGTATACAGCCCATCTGTAAATAGCACACCCAACTACCTCATCCCCATATTGTTATTTATTTATTTTTGCTCTTTTGCACCCCAGTATCTCTACTTGCACATCATCTTCTGCACATCTATCACTCCAGTGTTAATGCTAAATTGTAGTTACTTCTACTCGATGGCCTATTTATTGCCTTACCTCCCTAATCTTGCAACATTTGCACACATTGTAAATAGTTTTTTCTATTGTGTTATTGACTCTACGTTTGTTTATCCCATGTGTAACTCTGCTTTGCTTCATCTTGGCCAGGTCGCAGTTGTAAATGAGAACTTGTTCTCAATTGGCCTACCTGGTTAAAGTGTTGTGTTGTCTCTCTTGTCGTGATGTGTGTTTTGTCCTATATTTTACTTTGATTTATTTATTTTTAATCCCAGCCCCATCCTCGCAGGAGGCCTTTTGCCTTTTGTTCTGAACTGAATTGCCTCGTTAAATAAAGGTTAAATAAAATAAATAAAATATCATATTCCCTCTATCATATTCATCTGTATCATACTCCCTCTATCATATTCCCTCTATTATGTTCCCCTCTATCATATTCCCCTCTATCATATTCAATTGTATCATATCCCCTATATCATGTTTCTATCCATCATTTTCCCCTCTATCATATTCCCCTCTATCATCTTCCCCTCTATCATATTCCCCTCTATCATATTCCCTCTATCATATTCCTCTCTATCATATTATTCTCCACCCTCCATCCACTCCCCTCCCTTTTCATCCTCCTCTCCTCATCTCAGCGCAGCCTCACTCCATCGGGTCGATTTGGAATTCAAAATTTAAACACTTCCCAAATTTGTGAAAAGTAAACATTTTGTGTTCATACTGTGCTGTACAGTATGCCTTAACAAAATCAAACGGAGGAAACATTTTTCTTTTATTTTTAAATGCTTTGTTTTTATTGCATGCAAAAATACCTTAAAAATCCCTCCCTCCCTCCCTACTCTCTCTCTATTACCCAGTCTACTCATCCATCTTCAAGCTTTCATCCCTTCCCTGCACTTCTATCACCCTCTCAGTTCCAAACTCCAGCTGGCGCCCTCTTTTTCTTCTTCTCCAGTCTCTTCCTCTCCTCTTTCCTCATCTTTTCTATCTTCTTCTCCTCTTTTACTTGAATCTTGCGCTCCATCTCCAGGAACTCAGCTTGAACTTTCTCTCTCCTTTTCAGCTCTTCGGACCACTTCTTCTCTTTCTTAATCCTGTCTTTCATCATGGCATTATGTATCTTCATCAGCCCCTCTAACCTCCTTTTCTCTGCCTTTTCCTTCTCTTTTCTTTCCTTCTCTCTCTTTTCCTGTTCCAACTTCTCCCTCTTTTTCTCAGCCTTCATGACTTTCTTCTGCTCTTTCTCTCTCTCCTTCATCTCTTTCATCTCCCTCTTTTTGCTCCTCCTCCTTGTCTTTCAGCTCCTTTCTCTCTTTCTCGTCATCCTTCAACTTCTTATTCAGTTCCTTATTTTTCTTTTTCCTCCATCTTCAAAAACGGGATTTTCTGCATGTGGCTCATGACCAGAAAGCCCACTCTTCCCAGGATGGTCTCTGCTCTCTCTGATGAAACCGTCCCATTGGAGCTCTTGGAATGGGCACGGTCCGCCTCACTCTTCAAACCCTCCCTCGGGCTCACCTCCTTGATGCTCCTCTCTTCACTCTCAATTCCAATGCCTATCCAATGATCCTAACAGGAAGACATTGACTCTAGATGTAATATTGTTCCAATGTGGCACATTCAATACACATTTGAGTGATCAACATACAATGATGGCCTCGTGGGGAACACAATTTGGAGGACAGTAATTGAGGTAATTTGTTTATATGTATCCCCATTAGATTTTATAATAGATATAGATGTTCTTCCTGGATCCACACTAAACGTAATACAAACATTAACCCTAGTGAGGGGTGATGTTTTATACAATGAGCAAAGAGCAGCAGGGTTGGGGTCAATTCCATTTCAATTCCGGGCCAATTCAGGAAGTAGTCTAAAATTCCAATTCTCTTCAACGCTTTGAATTGAAATGGAACTGACCAACATCCCTGTAAAGTAGTAGTGTAAAATAGGACACCTACCTTTGCCTCTTCCAATGTCCAGGGCCTGGGTTCCTCATCCTCTGACCTGCATATGGAGGCTCCCACTCTAACAGGCGTCTTAGTGACCACGCAGATCAGAGGGGTGGGCGGCTCATCATTGCGGGTTGCCAGAGTTAAGTTAGCATCTGGGACCAGCTGATGAGCGTGAGGGCAGATATCCACCTCCTCAGTAGTGCCCCTCCCTTTCTGATCTGGCTGCTTGTGGTCCTTGTCATGGATGCATGCCAGGCTTGGAGGAAGTGCTAGAACAGGGCTTTTATCAACCATCAGTTCCTCTCTCCTGACAGTGGATGTAGCTGCATTTGCCTCTATGTCAGCTGAGCACTCTGTGGTGTTCTCACCTGTCTCCTCTGGCTGTTTGTGGTCAATGTTGTGGGTGCAGGGCAGCCTTAGAGACAGTGCTGCAGGTGCAGGAGGACTTTTATCAGCCAAAAACTCCTCTTGGAGGACAATGGACATGGAAGCGTCTGCTTCACTGGTAACTGAACACTTGCTGGTGCCCTCTACTGCCTTCTCTGGCAGTTTGTAGTCATTGTCATAGACACGTGGCAGACTTGGAGGCAGCATTGGGACAGGGCATTTAGCTGCTGATCTGTCCCCTCCATCAACAGTAGCTGTGCTTGAAGTGGCCTCTGTAGCAACTGAGACCTCATAGGCATCCTCTACTGTGTGCTCTGGAGGCATGAAGTCATCGTCAAAGACTGATGGCAGGCATGGAGGCAGCACTGAAGAAAGAATTCTAGCTGTATATCGGTTCTCTCTCTTGACAGTGGCTGTACCTGCAGTGGCCTCTTTGGCAACCCGGCACTCTGTGGCTGAAATAGCAGGCTGGTAGGTTTCCGGGACATTGAATGAATTGCCAATGAACCGCTGAGCCAGTGGTGGGAGGGAGAAAGGATAGAATCTGTCCTCTTCCTTGATATTAGATATTGCCACAGGAGCAACTGAGACCTCAGTGGTTCCCTCTACTGTCTGCTGTGGTGGAATGGAGTCATCGTTAAAGAAGTGTGGCAGGTATCGATGCAGCATTGAGGAAAGATGTGTATCTGTCGATACATCTGCAGTGGCCTCTGTGGCAACTGGGCACTCAGCAGGGACAAAGTATGAAAATACAATGAACCGCTGTGCATCCTGAGCGTATATCCAATGGAGCGGGGAATGCAACATAGTTGGTATTGGCCCACGATTGGTGAAAGCCAGTGGTGGGAGGAGTCAATACAGGGAGCCATGAACTCAGTGAGTGGACGGTTGGTCACATCTCTCACATTCTGCGGGAGAAAAGAAACAGACATGATAAAAGTGATCTCATTCAGTACATACATACTTTATGAGTCAACACTATTTACTTATACATCACGTATACAGTGCCTTCGGAAAGTATTCAGACCCCTTCACTTTTTCCACATTTTGTTACCTCACAGCCTTATTCTGAAATTGATTAAATCGTTTTTTTTCGCTCATCAATCTACACACAATACCCCATATTGACAAAGCAAAAACAGAACCGTTCCAAATTCATTACAAATAAATAAAAAAAGGATATTTACATAAGTATTCAGTACTTTGTTGAAGCACCTTTCTATCTTCTTGGGTATTATGCTACAAGCTTCACATACTTGTGTTTGGGGAGTTTCTCCCATTCTTCTCTGCAGATCCTCTCAAGCTTTGTTAGTTTGGATGGGGAGCATTGCTGCAGAGCTATTTTCATGTCTCTCCAGAGATGTTGGATCAGGTTCAAGTCCGGGCTCTGGCTGGGCCACTCAAAGGACATTCAGAGACTTGTCCCGAAGTCACTCCTGCATCATCTTGGCTTTGTGCTTAGGGTCGTTGTTCTGTTGGAAGGTGACCCTTCGCCCCCAGTCTGAGGTCCTGAGTGCTCTGGAGCAAGTTTACATCAAGGATCTCTCTGTACTTTGCTCCGTTCATCTTTGCCTCGATCCTGACTAGTCTCTTAGTCCATGCCGCTGAAAAACATCCCCACAGCACAATGCTGCCACCACTGTGCTTCACCGTGCCGTAGGTGCCAGATTTCCTCCAGACGTGACACTTGGCAATCAGGCCAAAACGTTCAATCTTGTTTCATCAGACCAGAGCATCTTGTTTCTCATGGTCTGAGAGTCTATAGGTACCTTTTGGCAAATCCAAGCGGGCTGTCGTGTGCCTTTTACGGAAGAGTGGCTACCATCTGGCCACTCTACCATAAAGGCCTGATTGGTGAAGTGCTGCAGAGATGGTTGTCCTTCTGGAAGGTTCTCCTATCTCCACAGATGAACTCTAGAGCTCTGTCAGAGTCACCATCGGGTTCTTGGTCACCTCCTGACCATGGCCCTTCTCGTCCGAATGCTCAGCTTGGCCGGGCGGCCAGCTCTAGAAAGAGTCTTGGTGGTTCCAAACTTCTTCCATTTAAGAATGATGGAGGCCACTGTGTTCCTGGGGACCTTCAATGCTGCAGAGATTTTTTTGGTACCCTTCTGTTTCTCGACACAATCCTGCCTCGGAACTCTACGGACATTTCCTTCGACCTCATGGTTTGGTGTTTGCTCTGACATGCACTGTCAACTGTGGAACCTTATATAGACAGGTGTGTGCCTTTCCAAATCATGTCCTATCAATTTTATTTCCACTTGTCCAATCAAGTTGTAGAAACATCTCAAAGATGATCAATGGAAACAGGATGCACCTGAGCTCAATTTCGAGACTCATAGCAAAGGGTCTGAATACTTATGTAAATAAGGTATTTCTGTTTTTAAGTTTAATACATTTGCACAAAAAAAACTGTTTTTTCGCTTTGTCATTATGGGGTATTGTGTGTTTGATTTAATACATTTTAGAATGAGGCTGTAATGTAACAAAAGGTGAAAAAAGTGAAGGTGTCTGAGTACTTTCCCGAAGGCACTGTGTATATCTAGTGTCCTCTCAGATGCTCTGCACCAATCTGTACCAACCCTGGGTCTTCTAGCCAATGGGTCAACTAAGTGTAAAAATACATGCCCCACACCCAGCATAACATTTGACATTTTAGACATTTAGCAGAGGCTTTTATCCAGAACGACTTACAGTTCGTGTGTTCAACTTAAGGTAGCTAGGTGGGACAACTACATAATCCTGATATGAAGGTCTACGAGAGATCGCTTGGTCTTGTTATTTTTCTTTTTTTAAAGACAAGGCAATCATAAGAACTGAGGACTATGCATATAACAATACTCAAAGAGAGACATACACGATACAACACAAGAAAAGTTATCAGACTAAATATTGTTCGCTTACATTCCATGGCATATGGCACATTTTGCCCGTATATTGACATATATTTGCTTTAATTAGTTGTGTTCAGTAGAACTCTAGTTGACTTTGTCAAAGTTGGTCTTGTTACCTCCTCAATCAGGCTTGGCATTTTCCTTGTCTCAAACCAAATCCTCTTGATGTCCTTCTCTTGCTCCCTCTGGATCTGCCACACCAGAGCCAACCTGGCTCCTAGCTCCATCATGTAGTCTGTCTGGATCGCCCTTTCCTTCAACTGACACTCAGCCCTCCTCTGTGTCAGCGTTGAACTCTCCATGTCTTCCTCCTAGCTAACAATAACTCTGGAAAATACATAACGTTGTAGTAAGTGGTGTGTTGCTAAGCAAAGAATAATGCATCTCTTTACGATGTGCACACGTTTCTTCCGTTTACTTACAAATAAGCAAGTGACAATCTCAATCCAGAGATGATTGTTGTGATCATTGTGATACAAGGCGTTGCCATTGGAGATGACAAAGCACAACACAGACTTTAAAAAGCAAACTTCAGGCTCTCTCTGTACATTACTATTGAGCCTTATTCAACCCCCTCATGTAACGTCATTCCATATTGGGCCTGGTTATCACAAACCACACTAATCACTTATATCATATCATTCAAAAAGGTTTTGGGGGTAGAAAATGACTCTATATCCATGATGGACCTAACTTGTTGTACAGTTTCATCTATTTGAATCACTCCAGTCTTCTCTTTGAGTGCCTCTGAGTGCAACTCAATTTAAAGAGGTCTATCAATTCAACCATTTGAACCAAATGGATGAACATTCAATCAAGAAATTATGCAACTACAAATTAGGTAGGCCTACTTGTTTTTGACACAACCTACCCTTTTGGTACATATTTATTCAGATAACTGATTACAATTTATGTTGGGGATTAACACAGAGAGAGGGTTTTCTTTCATCAATTGAATGCATTTGCCATTAGGCTGGCTCACTACAACAACTGTAACATGCCATCTCAGGTGTCAGGATGAACATTTTTCGGACAAAAAAGGGTTCAAGCAAACTGTCTCTCGTCAACACTTTCACTTGTCAACATGATTGCATGTTAGGCCTACTTAAAAGGTCATGTTAGTACACAAGTCATTTGAAAAGTAGTTATTCTACAGAAACATAGCTATACAGTAAGTTATATTACAACCTACCTCTCAAGTAAGCAGCGTGTTCTCTCTCTAATGAAATAGGACATGAATAATCTGTCAGTGGTTAGTTGAATCAGTATCTTTGCACTGTTCTGTTTGTCTGTGCAACAGCTAACCTCCAAGAATCAGAATCTTGTGATGTCACAATGAAGGCCCCATTGCCATGATTACCCACAGAAGCTCTCATGTGTAATCAAATGCTGGAACAAATCACTTTTCTTTTACCTATGCAGCACAGTCATTCCTAATATTTACATTGAATCCATGTAACCACATGTTTTATTAAAATAAAATGATCTACCTCATATCAAATGGTTGACCATTCATAATAGGGTGTTTGCCTAATTCAAAGTCAATATGTTTCAGATATCACAAGTAGCATCCAGGTTTCCTCAGGTTATTTGCTTGATTTCAGCCTACCACTAATGTCAGTGTTTCTCATCATACTCTTCATCATTAATTAAATATATAGGCTACCTTACTACAGTAAAACAGGTCTTCCATAGACTATGACACCTCAGTAGCAATGTTCCAACAAAGAAATGAGGGTTAAAGAAAACATCTCTCTTCAATGGCCTCAGCTATATGTCACATATCAGTTTGCAAACAATGTAAAAACTATATATACAGTACCAGTCAAAGGTTTTGGACACCCCTACTCATTGAAGGTTTCTTCTTTATTTTTTACTTTTTTTCTACATTGTAGAATAATAGTGAAGACATCAAAACTATGAAATAACACATATGGAGTCAAGTAGTAAGCAAAAAAGTGTTAAACAAAATATATTTCATATTTGAGATTCTTCAAAGTAGCCACCTTTTGCCTTGATCAAATCTTTGCACACTCTTGGCATTCTCTTAACCAGCTTCATGAGGTAGTCATCTGGAATGCATTTGAATTAACAGGTGTGCCTTGTTAAATGTTAATTTGTGGAATTTCTTTCCTTCTTAATGCGTTTGAGTCAATCAATTGCGTTATGACAAGGCAGGGGTGGTATACAGAAGATAGCCCTATTTGGAGAAAATAAACAAGTCCATATTATGGCAAGAACAGCTCAAATAAGCAAAGAGAAACGACAGTCCCATCGTTACTTTAAGACATGAAGATTAGTCAATCAGGAACATTTCAAGAACTTTGAAAGTTTCTTCAAGTGCAGTCGCAAGAACCATCAAGCGCTATGATGAAACTGGCTCTAATGAGGCCCGCCACAGGAACGGAAGACCCAGAGTTACCTCTGCTGCAGAGGATAAGTTCATTAGAGTTACCAGCCTCGTAAATTGCGGCCCAAATAAATGCTTCACAGAGTTCAAGTAACAGACACATCTCAACATCAACTGTTCAGAAGAGAGTGCGTGAATCTAACTTTAAGCATCAGCTGTCAGAGCAGCTTGCCAATCACTGTACCTGTATACAGCCCATCTGTAAATAGCACACCCAACTACCTCATCCCCATATTGTTATTTATTTATTTTTGCTCTTTTGCACCCCAGTATCTCTACTTGCACATCATCTTCTGCACATCTATCACTCCAGTGTTAATGCTAAATTGTAGTTACTTCTACTCGATGGCCTATTTATTGCCTTACCTCCTAATCTTGCAACATTTGCACACATTGTAAATAGTTTTCTATTGTGTTATTGACTCTACGTTTGTTTATCCCATGTGTAACTCTGCTTTGCTTCATCTTGGCCAGGTCGCAGTTGTAAATGAGAACTTGTTCTCAATTGGCCTACCTGGTTAAAGTGTTGTGTTGTCTCTCTTGTCGTGATGTGTGTTTTGTCCTATATTTTACTTTGATTTATTTATTTTTAATCCCAGCCCCCATCCCCGCAGGAGGCCTTTTGCCTTTTGTTCTGAACTGAATTGCCTCGTTAAATAAAGGTTAAATAAAATAAATAAAATATCATATTCCCTCTATCATATTCATCTGTATCATACTCCCTCTATCATATTCCCTCTATTATGTTCCCCTCTATCATATTCCCCTCTATCATATTCAATTGTATCATATCCCCTATATCATGTTTCTATCCATCATTTTCCCCTCTATCATATTCCCCTCTATCATCTTCCCCTCTATCATATTCCCCTCTATCATATTCCCCTCTATCATATTCCTCTCTATCATATTATTCTCCACCCTCCATCCACTCCCCCTCCCTTTTCATCCTCCTCTCCTCATCTCAGCAGCCTCACTCCATCGGGTCGATTTGGAATTCAAAATTTAAACACTTCCCAAATTTGTGAAAAGTAAACATTTTGTGTTCATACTGTGCTGTACAGTATGCCTTAACAAAAATCAAACGGAGGAAACATTTTTCTTTTATTTTTTAAATGCTTTGTTTTTTATTGCATGCAAAAATACCTTAAAAATCCCTCCCTCCCTCCCTACTCTCTCTCTATTACCCAGTCTACTCATCCATCTTCAAGCTTTCATCCCTTCCCTGCACTTCTATCACCCTCTCAGTTCCAAACTCCAGCTGGCGCCTCTTTTTCTTCTTCTTCTCCAGTCTCTTCCTCTCCTCTTTCCTCATCTTTTCTATCTTCTTCTCCTCTTTTACTTGAATCTTGCGCTCCATCTCCAGGAACTCAGCTTGAACTTTCTCTCTCCTTTTCAGCTCTTGGACCACTTCTTCTCTTTCTTAATCCTGTCTTTCATCATGGCATTATGTATCTTCATCAGCCCCTCTAACCTCCTTTTCTCTGCCTTTTCCTTCTCTTTTCTTTCCTTCTCTCTCTTTTCCTGTTCCAACTTCTCCCTCTTTTTCTCAGCCTTCATGACTTTCTTCTGCTCTTTCTCTCTCTCCTTCATCTCTTTCATCTCCCTCTTTTTGCTCCTCCTCCTTGTCTTTCAGCTCCTTTCTCTCTTTCTCGTCATCCTTCAACTTCTTATTCAGTTCCTTATTTTTCTCTTTTCCTCCATCTTCAAAAACGGGATTTTCTGCATGTGGCTCATGACCAGAAAGCCCACTCTTCCCAGGATGGTCTCTGCTCTCTCTGATGAAACCGTCCCATTGGAGCTCTTGGAATGGGCACGGTCCGCCTCACTCTTCAAACCCTCCCTCGGGCTCACCTCCTTGATGCTCCTCTCTTCACTCTCAATTCCAATGCCTATCCAATGATCCTAACAGGAAGACATTGACTCTAGATGTAATATTGTTCCAATGTGGCACATTCAATACACATTTGAGTGATCAACATACAATGATGGCCTCGTGGGGAACACAATTTGGAGGACAGTAATTGAGGTAATTTGTTTATATGTATCCCCATTAGATTTTATAATAGATATAGATGTTCTTCCTGGATCCACACCAAACGTAATACAAACATTAACCCTAGTGAGGGGTGATGTTTTATACAATGAGCAAAGAGCAGCAGGGTTGGGGTCAATTCCATTTCAATTCCGGGCCAATTCAGGAAGTAGTCTAAAATTCCAATTCTCTTCAACGCTTTGAATTGAAATGGAACTGACCAACATCCCTGTAAAGTAGTAGTGTAAAATAGGACACCTACCTTTGCCTCTTCCAATGTCCAGGGCCTGGGTTCCTCATCCTCTGACCTGCATATGGAGGCTCCCACTCTAACAGGCGTCTTAGTGACCACGCAGATCAGAGGGGTGGGCGGCTCATCATTGCGGGTTGCCAGAGTTAAGTTAGCATCTGGGACCAGCTGATGAGCGTGAGGGCAGATATCCACCTCCTCAGTAGTGCCCCTCCCTTTCTGATCTGGCTGCTTGTGGTCCTTGTCATGGATGCATGCCAGGCTTGGAGGAAGTGCTAGAACAGGGCTTTTATCAACCATCAGTTCCTCTCTCCTGACAGTGGATGTAGCTGCATTTGCCTCTATGTCAGCTGAGCACTCTGTGGTGTTCTCACCTGTCTCCTCTGGCTGTTTGTGGTCAATGTTGTGGGTGCAGGGCAGCCTTAGAGACAGTGCTGCAGGTGCAGGAGGACTTTTATCAGCCAAAAACTCCTCTTGGAGGACAATGGACATGGAAGCGTCTGCTTCACTGGTAACTGAACACTTGCTGGTGCCCTCTACTGCCTTCTCTGGCAGTTTGTAGTCATTGTCATAGACACGTGGCAGACTTGGAGGCAGCATTGGGACAGGGCATTTAGCTGCTGATCTGTCCCTCCATCAACAGTAGCTGTGCTTGAAGTGGCCTCTGTAGCAACTGAGACCTCATAGGCATCCTCTACTGTGTGCTCTGGAGGCATGAAGTCATCGTCAAAGACTGATGGCAGGCATGGAGGCAGCACTGAAGAAAGAATTCTAGCTGTATATCGGTTCTCTCTCTTGACAGTGGCTGTACCTGCAGTGGCCTCTTTGGCAACCCGGCACTCTGTGGCTGAAATAGCAGGCTGGTAGGTTTCCGGGACATTGAATGAATTGCCAATGAACCGCTGAGCCAGTGGTGGGAGGGAGAAAGGATAGAATCTGTCCTCTTCCTTGATATTAGATATTGCCACAGGAGCAACTGAGACCTCAGTGGTTCCCTCTACTGTCTGCTGTGGTGGAATGGAGTCATCGTTAAAGAAGTGTGGCAGGTATCGATGCAGCATTGAGGAAAGATGTGTATCTGTCGATACATCTGCAGTGGCCTCTGTGGCAACTGGGCACTCAGCAGGGACAAAGTATGAAAATACAATGAACCGCTGTGCATCCTGAGCGCGTATATCCAATGGAGCGGGGGAATGCAACATAGTTGGTATTGGCCCACGATTGGTGAAAGCCAGTGGTGGGAGGGAGTCAATACAGGGAGCCATGAACTCAGTGAGTGGACGGTTGGTCACATCTCTCACATTCTGCGGGAGAAAAGAAACAGACATGATAAAAGTGATCTCATTCAGTACATACATACTTTATGAGTCAACACTATTTACTTATACATCACGTATACAGTGCCTTCGGAAAGTATTCAGACCCCTTCACTTTTTCCACATTTTGTTACCTCACAGCCTTATTCTGAAATTGATTAAATCGTTTTTTTTCGCTCATCAATCTACACACAATACCCCATATTGACAAAGCAAAAACAGAACCGTTCCAAATTCATTACAAATAAATAAAAAAAGGATATTTACATAAGTATTCAGTACTTTGTTGAAGCACCTTTCTATCTTCTTGGGTATTATGCTACAAGCTTGACATACTTGTGTTTGGGGAGTTTCTCCCATTCTTCTCTGCAGATCCTCTCAAGCTTTGTTAGTTTGGATGGGGAGCATTGCTGCAGAGCTATTTTCATGTCTCTCCAGAGATGTTGGATCAGGTTCAAGTCCGGCTCTGGCTGGGCCACTCAAAGGACATTCAGAGACTTGTCCCGAAGTCACTCCTGCATCATCTTGGCTTTGTGCTTAGGGTCGTTGTTCTGTTGGAAGGTGACCCTTCGCCCTCCAGTCTGAGGTCCTGAGTGCTCTGGAGCAAGTTTACATCAAGGATCTCTCTGTACTTTGCTCCGTTCATCTTTGCCTCGATCCTGACTAGTCTCTTAGTCCATGCCGCTGAAAAACATCCCCACAGCACAATGCTGCCACCACTGTGCTTCACCGCGTGAGGTGCCAGATTTCCTCCAGACGTGACACTTGGCAATCAGGCCAAAACGTTCAATCTTGTTTCATCAGACCAGAGCATCTTGTTTCTCATGGTCTGAGAGTCTATAGGTACCTTTTGGCAAATCCAAGCGGGCTGTCGTGGTGCCTTTACGGAAGAGTGGCTACCATCTGGCCACTCTACCATAAAGGCCTGATTGGTGAAGTGCTGCAGAGATGGTTGTCCTTCTGGAAGGTTCTCCTATCTCCACAGATGAACTCTAGAGCTCTGTCAGAGTCACCATCGGGTTCTTGGTCACCTCCTGACCATGGCCCTTCTCGTCCGAATGCTCAGCTTGGCCGGGCGGCCAGCTCTAGAAAGAGTCTTGGTGGTTCCAAACTTCTTCCATTTAAGAATGATGGAGGCCACTGTGTTCCTGGGGACCTTCAATGCTGCAGAGATTTTTGGTACCCTTCTGTTTCTCGACACAATCCTGCCTCGGAACTCTACGGACATTTCCTTCGACCTCATGGTTTGGTGTTTGCTCTGACATGCACTGTCAACTGTGGAACCTTATATAGACAGGTGTGTGCCTTTCCAAATCATGTCCTATCAATTTTATTTCCACTTGTCCAATCAAGTTGTAGAAACATCTCAAAGATGATCAATGGAAACAGGATGCACCTGAGCTCAATTTCGAGACTCATAGCAAAGGGTCTGAATACTTATGTAAATAAGGTATTTCTGTTTTTAAGTTTAATACATTTGCACAAAAAAACTGTTTTTCGCTTTGTCATTATGGGGTATTGTGTGTTTGATTTAATACATTTTAGAATGAGGCTGTAATGTAACAAAAGGTGAAAAAGTGAAGGTGTCTGAGTACTTTCCCGAAGGCACTGTGTATATCTAGTGTCCTCTCAGATGCTCTGCACCAATCTGTACCAACCCTGGGTCTTCTAGCCAATGGGTCAACTAAGTGTAAAAATACATGCCCCACACCCAGCATAACATTTGACATTTTAGACATTTAGCAGAGGCTTTTATCCAGAACGACTTACAGTTCGTGTGTTCAACTTAAGGTAGCTAGGTGGGACAACTACATAATCCTGATATGAAGGTCTACGAGAGATCGCTTGGTCTTGTTATTTTTCTTTTTTAAAGACAAGGCAATCATAAGAACTGAGGACTATGCATATAACAATACTCAAAGAGAGACATACACGATACAACACAAGAAAAGTTATCAGACTAAATATTGTTCGCTTACATTCCATGGCATATGGCACATTTTGCCCGTATATTGACATATATTTGCTTTAATTAGTTGTGTTCAGTAGAACTCTAGTTGACTTTGTCAAAGTTGGTCTTGTTACCTCCTCAATCAGGCTTGGCATTTTCCTTGTCTCAAACCAAATCCTCTTGATGTCCTTCTCTTGCTCCCTCTGGATCTGCCACACCAGAGCCAACCTGGCTCCTAGCTCCATCATGTAGTCTGTCTGGATCGCCCTTTCCTTCAACTGACACTCAGCCCTCCTCTGTGTCAGCGTTGAACTCTCCATGTCTTCCTCCTAGCTAACAATAACTCTGGAAAATACATAACGTTGTAGTAAGTGGTGTGTTGCTAAGCAAAGAATAATGCATCTCTTTACGATGTGCACACGTTTCTTCCCGTTTACTTACAAATAAGCAAGTGACAATCTCAATCCAGAGATGATTGTTGTGATCATTGTGATACAAGGCGTTGCCATTGGAGATGACAAAGCACAACACAGACTTTAAAAAGCAAACTTCAGGCTCTCTCTGTACATTACTATTGAGCCTTATTCAACCCCCTCATGTAACGTCATTCCATATTGGGCCTGGTTATCACAAACCACACTAATCACTTATATCATATCATTCAAAAAGGTTTTGGGGGTAGAAAATGACTCTATATCCATGATGGACCTAACTTGTTGTACAGTTTCATCTATTTGAATCACTCCAGTCTTCTCTTTGAGTGCCTCTGAGTGCAACTCAATTTAAAGAGGTCTATCAATTCAACCATTTGAACCAAATGGATGAACATTCAATCAAGAAATTATGCAACTACAAATTAGGTAGGCCTACTTGTTTTTTGACACAACCTACCCTTTTGGTACATATTTATTCAGATAACTGATTACAATTTATGTTGGGGATTAACACAGAGAGAGGGTTTTCTTTCATCAACTGAATGCATTTGCCATTAGGCTGGCTCACTACAACAACTGTAACATGCCATCTCAGGTGTCAGGATGAACATTTTTCGGACAAAAAAGGGTTCAAGCAAACTGTCTCTCGTCAACACTTTCACTTGTCAACATGATTGCATGTTAGGCCTACTTAAAAGGTCATGTTAGTACACAAGTCATTTGAAAAGTAGTTATTCTACAGAAACATAGCTATACAGTAAGTTATATTACAACCTACCTCTCAAGTAAGCAGCGTGTTCTCTCTCTAATGA
This sequence comes from Brachymystax lenok tsinlingensis, assembly GCA_030435695.1. Taxonomy (NCBI): domain Eukaryota; kingdom Metazoa; phylum Chordata; class Actinopteri; order Salmoniformes; family Salmonidae; genus Brachymystax; species Brachymystax lenok. The sequence continues at coordinate 48,903,243 of CM059814.1, forward strand.
AATAGGACATGAATAATCTGTCAGTGGTTAGTTGAATCAGTATCTTTGCACTGTTCTGTTTGTCTGTGCAACAGCTAACCTCCAAGAATCAGAATCTTGTGATGTCACAATGAAGGCCCCATTGCCATGATTACCCACAGAAGCTCTCATGTGTAATCAAATGCTGGAACAAATCACTTTTCTTTTACCTATGCAGCACAGTCATTCCTAATATTTACATTGAATCCATGTAACCACATGTTTTATTAAAATAAAATGATCTACCTCATATCAAATGGTTGACCATTCATAATAGGGTGTTTGCCTAATTCAAAGTCAATATGTTTCAGATATCACAAGTAGCATCCAGGTTTACTCAGATTATTTGCTTGATTTCAGCCTACCACTAATGTCAGTGTTTCTCATCATACTCTTCATCATTAATTAAATATATAGGCTACCTTACTACAGTAAAACAGGTCTTCCATAGACTATGACACCTCAGTAGCAATGTTCCAACAAAGAAATGAGGGTTAAAGAAAACATCTCTCTTCAATGGCCTCAGCTATATGTCACATATCAGTTTGCAAACAATGTAAAAACTATATATACAGTACCAGTCAAAGGTTTTGGACACCCCTACTCATTGAAGGTTTCTTCTTTATTTTTACTTTTTCTACATTGTAGAATAATAGTGAAGACATCAAAACTATGAAATAACACATATGGAGTCAAGTAGTAAGCAAAAAGTGTTAAACAAAATATATTTCATATTTGAGATTCTTCAAAGTAGCCACCTTTTGCCTTGATCAAATCTTTGCACACTCTTGGCATTCTCTTAACCAGCTTCATGAGGTAGTCATCTGGAATGCATTTGAATTAACAGGTGTGCCTTGTTAAATGTTAATTTGTGGAATTTCTTTCCTTCTTAATGCGTTTGAGTCAATCAATTGCGTTATGACAAGGCAGGGGTGGTATACAGAAGATAGCCCTATTTGGAGAAAATAAACAAGTCCATATTATGGCAAGAACAGCTCAAATAAGCAAAGAGAAACGACAGTCCCATCGTTACTTTAAGACATGAAGATTAGTCAATCAGGAACATTTCAAGAACTTTGAAAGTTTCTTCAAGTGCAGTCGCAAGAACCATCAAGCGCTATGATGAAACTGGCTCTAATGAGGCCCGCCACAGGAACGGAAGACCCAGAGTTACCTCTGCTGCAGAGGATAAGTTCATTAGAGTTACCAGCCTCGTAAATTGCGGCCCAAATAAATGCTTCACAGAGTTCAAGTAACAGACACATCTCAACATCAACTGTTCAGAAGAGAGTGCGTGAATCTAACTTTAAGCATCAGCTGTCAGAGCAGCTTGCCAATCACTGTACCTGTATACAGCCCATCTGTAAATAGCACACCCAACTACCTCATCCCCATATTGTTATTTATTTATTTTTGCTCTTTTGCACCCCAGTATCTCTACTTGCACATCATCTTCTGCACATCTATCACTCCAGTGTTAATGCTAAATTGTAGTTACTTCTACTCGATGGCCTATTTATTGCCTTACCTCCCTAATCTTGCAACATTTGCACACATTGTAAATAGTTTTTTCTATTGTGTTATTGACTCTACGTTTGTTTATCCCATGTGTAACTCTGCTTTGCTTCATCTTGGCCAGGTCGCAGTTGTAAATGAGAACTTGTTCTCAATTGGCCTACCTGGTTAAAGTGTTGTGTTGTCTCTCTTGTCGTGATGTGTGTTTTGTCCTATATTTTACTTTGATTTATTTATTTTTAATCCCAGCCCCCCATCCCCGCAGGAGGCCTTTTGCCTTTTGTTCTGAACTGAATTGCCTCGTTAAATAAAGGTTAAATAAAATAAATAAAATATCATATTCCCTCTATCATATTCATCTGTATCATACTCCCTCTATCATATTCCCTCTATTATGTTCCCCTCTATCATATTCCCCTCTATCATATTCAATTGTATCATATCCCCTATATCATGTTTCTATCCATCATTTTCCCCTCTATCATATTCCCCTCTATCATCTTCCCCTCTATCATATTCCCCTCTATCATATTCCCCTCTATCATATTCCTCTCTATCATATTATTCTCCACCCTCCATCCACTCCCCCTCCCTTTTCATCCTCCTCTCCTCATCTCAGCGCAGCCTCACTCCATCGGGTCGATTTGGAATTCAAAATTTAAACACTTCCCAAATTTGTGAAAAGTAAACATTTTGTGTTCATACTGTGCTGTACAGTATGCCTTAACAAAAATCAAACGGAGGAAACATTTTTCTTTTATTTTTTAAATGCTTTGTTTTTTATTGCATGCAAAAATACCTTAAAAATCCCTCCCTCCCTCCCTACTCTCTCTCTATTACCCAGTCTACTCATCCATCTTCAAGCTTTCATCCCTTCCCTGCACTTCTATCACCCTCTCAGTTCCAAACTCCAGCTGGCGCCCTCTTTTTTCTTCTTCTCCAGTCTCTTCCTCTCCTCTTTCCTCATCTTTTCTATCTTCTTCTCCTCTTTTACTTGAATCTTGCGCTCCATCTCCAGGAACTCAGCTTGAACTGTCTCTCTCCTTTTCAGCTCTTCGGACCACTTCTTCTCTTTCTTAATCCTGTCTTTCATCATGGCATTATGTATCTTCATCAGCCCCTCTAACCTCCTTTTCTCTGCCTTTTCCTTCTCTTTTCTTTCCTTCTCTCTCTTTTCCTGTTCCAACTTCTCCCTCTTTTTCTCAGCCTTCATGACTTTCTTCTGCTCTTTCTCTCTCTCCTTCATCTCTTTCATCTCCCTCTTTTTTTGCTCCTCCTCCTTGTCTTTCAGCTCCTTTCTCTCTTTCTCGTCATCCTTCAACTTCTTATTCAGTTCCTTATTTTTCTCTTTTTCCTCCATCTTCAAAAACGGGATTTTCTGCATGTGGCTCATGACCAGAAAGCCCACTCTTCCCAGGATGGTCTCTGCTCTCTCTGATGAAACCGTCCCATTGGAGCTCTTGGAATGGGCACGGTCCGCCTCACTCTTCAAACCCTCCCTCGGGCTCACCTCCTTGATGCTCCTCTCTTCACTCTCAATTCCAATGCCTATCCAATGATCCTAACAGGAAGACATTGACTCTAGATGTAATATTGTTCCAATGTGGCACATTCAATACACATTTGAGTGATCAACATACAATGATGGCCTCGTGGGGAACACAATTTGGAGGACAGTAATTGAGGTAATTTGTTTATATGTATCCCCATTAGATTTTATAATAGATATAGATGTTCTTCCTGGATCCACACCAAACGTAATACAAACATTAACCCTAGTGAGGGTGATGTTTTATACAATGAGCAAAGAGCAGCAGGGTTGGGGTCAATTCCATTTCAATTCGGGCCAATTCAGGAAGTAGTCTAAAATTCCAATTCTCTTCAACGCTTTGAATTGAAATGGAACTGACCAACATCCCTGTAAAGTAGTAGTGTAAAATAGGACACCTACCTTTGCCTCTTCCAATGTCCAGGGCCTGGGTTCCTCATCCTCTGACCTGCATATGGAGGCTCCCACTCTAACAGGCGTCTTAGTGACCACGCAGATCAGAGGGGTGGGCGGCTCATCATTGCGGGTTGCCAGAGTTAAGTTAGCATCTGGGACCAGCTGATGAGCGTGAGGGCAGATATCCACCTCCTCAGTAGTGCCCCTCCCTTTCTGATCTGGCTGCTTGTGGTCCTTGTCATGGATGCATGCCAGGCTTGGAGGAAGTGCTAGAACAGGGCTTTTATCAACCATCAGTTCCTCTCTCCTGACAGTGGATGTAGCTGCATTTGCCTCTATGTCAGCTGAGCACTCTGTGGTGTTCTCACCTGTCTCCTCTGGCTGTTTGTGGTCAATGTTGTGGGTGCAGGGCAGCCTTAGAGACAGTGCTGCAGGTGCAGGAGGACTTTTATCAGCCAAAAACTCCTCTTGGAGGACAGTGGACATGGAAGCGTCTGCTTCACTGGTAACTGAACACTTGCTGGTGCCCTCTACTGCCTTCTCTGGCAGTTTGTAGTCATTGTCATAGACACATGGCAGACTTGGAGGCAGCATTGGGACAGGGCATTTAGCTGCTGATCTGTCCCCTCCATCAACAGTAGCTGTGCTTGAAGTGGCCTCTGTAGCAACTGAGACCTCATAGGCATCCTCTACTGTGTGCTCTGGAGAGCATGAAGTCATCGTCAAAGACTGATGGCAGGCATGGAGGCAGCACTGAAGAAAGAATTCTAGCTGTATATCGGTTCTCTCTCTTGACAGTGGCTGTACCTGCAGTGGCCTCTTTGGCAACCCGGCACTCTGTGGCTGAAATAGCAGGCTGGTAGGTTTCCGGGACATTGAATGAATTGCCAATGAACCGCTGAGCCAGTGGTGGGAGGGAGAAAGGATAGAATCTGTCCTCTTCCTTGATATTAGATATTGCCACAGGAGCAACTGAGACCTCAGTGGTTCCCTCTACTGTCTGCTGTGGTGGAATGGAGTCATCGTTAAAGAAGTGTGGCAGGTATCGATGCAGCATTGAGGAAAGATGTGTATCTGTCGATACATCTGCAGTGGCCTCTGTGGCAACTGGGCACTCAGCAGGGACAAAGTATGAAAATACAATGAACCGCTGTGCATCCTGAGCGCGTATATCCAATGGAGCGGGGGAATGCAACATAGTTGGTATTGGCCCACGATTGGTGAAAGCCAGTGGTGGGAGGGAGTCAATACAGGGAGCCATGAACTCAGTGAGTGGGCGGTTGGTCACATCTCTCACATTCTGCGGGAGAAAAGAAACAGACATGATAAAAGTGATCTCATTCAGTACATACATACTTTATGAGTCAACACTATTTACTTATACATCACGTATACAGTGCCTTCGGAAAGTATTCAGACCCCTTCACTTTTTCCACATTTTGTTACCTCACAGCCTTATTCTGAAATTGATTAAATCGTTTTTTCGCTCATCAATCTACACACAATACCCCATATTGACAAAGCAAAAACAGAACCGTTCCAAATTCATTACAAATAAATAAAAAAAGGATATTTACATAAGTATTCAGTACTTTGTTGAAGCACCTTTCTATCTTCTTGGGTATTATGCTACAAGCTTGACATACTTGTGTTTGGGGAGTTTCTCCCATTCTTCTCTGCAGATCCTCTCAAGCTTTGTTAGTTTGGATGGGGAGCATTGCTGCAGAGCTATTTTCATGTCTCTCCAGAGATGTTGGATCAGGTTCAAGTCCGGGCTCTGGCTGGGCCACTCAAAGGACATTCAGAGACTTGTCCCGAAGTCACTCCTGCATCATCTTGGCTTTGTGCTTAGGGTCGTTGTTCTGTTGGAAGGTGACCCTTCGCCCCAGTCTGAGGTCCTGAGTGCTCTGGAGCAAGTTTACATCAAGGATCTCTCTGTACTTTGCTCCGTTCATCTTTGCCTCGATCCTGACTAGTCTCTTAGTCCATGCCGCTGAAAAACATCCCCACAGCACAATGCTGCCACCACTGTGCTTCACCGTGCCGTAGGTGCCAGATTTCCTCCAGACGTGACACTTGGCAATCAGGCCAAAACGTTCAATCTTGTTTCATCAGACCAGAGCATCTTGTTTCTCATGGTCTGAGAGTCTATAGGTACCTTTTGGCAAATCCAAGCGGGCTGTCGTGTGCCTTTTACGGAAGAGTGGCTACCATCTGGCCACTCTACCATAAAGGCCTGATTGGTGAAGTGCTGCAGAGATGGTTGTCCTTCTGGAAGGTTCTCCTATCTCCACAGATGAACTCTAGAGCTCTGTCAGAGTCACCATCGGGTTCTTGGTCACCTCCTGACCATGGCCCTTCTCGTCCGAATGCTCAGCTTGGCCGGGCGGCCAGCTCTAGAAAGAGTCTTGGTGGTTCCAAACTTCTTCCATTTAAGAATGATGGAGGCCACTGTGTTCCTGGGGACCTTCAATGCTGCAGAGATTTTTGGTACCCTTCTGTTTCTCGACACAATCCTGCCTCGGAACTCTACGGACATTTCCTTCGACCTCATGGTTTGGTGTTTGCTCTGACATGCACTGTCAACTGTGGAACCTTATATAGACAGGTGTGTGCCTTTCCAAATCATGTCCTATCAATTTTATTTCCACTTGTCCAATCAAGTTGTAGAAACATCTCAAAGATGATCAATGGAAACAGGATGCACCTGAGCTCAATTTCGAGACTCATAGCAAAGGGTCTGAATACTTATGTAAATAAGGTATTTCTGTTTTTAAGTTTAATACATTTGCACAAAAAAACTGTTTTTCGCTTTGTCATTATGGGGTATTGTGTGTTTGATTTAATACATTTTAGAATGAGGCTGTAATGTAACAAAAGGTGAAAAAGTGAAGGTGTCTGAGTACTTTCCCGAAGGCACTGTGTATATCTAGTGTCCTCTCAGATGCTCTGCACCAATCTGTACCAACCCTGGGTCTTCTAGCCAATGGGTCAACTAAGTGTAAAAATACATGCCCCACACCCAGCATAACATTTGACATTTTAGACATTTAGCAGAGGCTTTTATCCAGAACGACTTACAGTTCGTGTGTTCAACTTAAGGTAGCTAGGTGGGACAACTACATAATCCTGATATGAAGGTCTCACGAGAGATCGCTTGGTCTTGTTATTTTTCTTTTTAAAGACAAGGCAATCATAAGAACTGAGGACTATGCATATAACAATACTCAAAGAGAGACATACACGATACAACACAAGAAAAGTTATCAGACTAAATATTGTTCGCTTACATTCCATGGCATATGGCACATTTTGCCCGTATATTGACATATATTTGCTTTAATTAGTTGTGTTCAGTAGAACTCTAGTTGACTTTGTCAAAGTTGGTCTTGTTACCTCCTCAATCAGGCTTGGCATTTTCCTTGTCTCAAACCAAATCCTCTTGATGTCCTTCTCTTGCTCCCTCTGGATCTGCCACACCAGAGCCAACCTGGCTCCTAGCTCCATCATGTAGTCTGTCTGGATCGCCCTTTCCTTCAACTGACACTCAGCCCTCCTCTGTGTCAGCGTTGAACTCTCCATGTCTTCCTCCTAGCTAACAATAACTCTGGAAAATACATAACGTTGTAGTAAGTGGTGTGTTGCTAAGCAAAGAATAATGCATCTCTTTACGATGTGCACACGTTTCTTCCGTTTACTTACAAATAAGCAAGTGACAATCTCAATCCAGAGATGATTGTTGTGATCATTGTGATACAAGGCGTTGCCATTGGAGATGACAAAGCACAACACAGACTTTAAAAAGCAAACTTCAGGCTCTCTCTGTACATTACTATTGAGCCTTATTCAACCCCCTCATGTAACGTCATTCCATATTGGGCCTGGTTATCACAAACCACACTAATCACTTATATCATATCATTCAAAAAGGTTTTGGGGGTAGAAAATGACTCTATATCCATGATGGACCTAACTTGTTGTACAGTTTCATCTATTTGAATCACTCCAGTCTTCTCTTTGAGTGCCTCTGAGTGCAACTCAATTTAAAGAGGTCTATCAATTCAACCATTTGAACCAAATGGATGAACATTCAATCAAGAAATTATGCAACTACAAATTAGGTAGGCCTACTTGTTTTTGACACAACCTACCCTTTTGGTACATATTTATTCAGATAACTGATTACAATTTATGTTGGGGATTAACACAGAGAGAGGGTTTTCTTTCATCAATTGAATGCATTTGCCATTAGGCTGGCTCACTACAACAACTGTAACATGCCATCTCAGGTGTCAGGATGAACATTTTTCGGACAAAAAAGGGTTCAAGCAAACTGTCTCTCGTCAACACTTTCACTTGTCAACATGATTGCATGTTAGGCCTACTTAAAAGGTCATGTTAGTACACAAGTCATTTGAAAAGTAGTTATTCTACAGAAACATAGCTATACAGTAAGTTATATTACAACCTACCTCTCAAGTAAGCAGCGTGTTCTCTCTCTAATGAAATAGGACATGAATAATCTGTCAGTGGTTAGTTGAATCAGTATCTTTGCACTGTTCTGTTTGTCTGTGCAACAGCTAACCTCCAAGAATCAGAATCTTGTGATGTCACAATGAAGGCCCCATTGCCATGATTACCCACAGAAGCTCTCATGTGTAATCAAATGCTGGAACAAATCACTTTTCTTTTACCTATGCAGCACAGTCATTCCTAATATTTACATTGAATCCATGTAACCACATGTTTTATTAAAATAAAATGATCTACCTCATATCAAATGGTTGACCATTCATAATAGGGGTGTTTGCCTAATTCAAAGTCAATATGTTTCAGATATCACAAGTAGCATCCAGGTTTACTCAGATTATTTGCTTGATCTCAGCCTACCACTAATGTCAGTGTTTCTCATCATACTCTTCATCATTAATTAAATATATAGGCTACCTTACTACAGTAAAACAGGTCTTCCATAGACTATGACACCTCAGTAGCAATGTTCCAACAAAGAAATGAGGGTTAAAGAAAACATCTCTCTTCAATGGCCTCAGCTATATGTCACATATCAGTTTGCAAACAATGTAAAAACTATATATACAGTACCAGTCAAAGGTTTTGGACACCCCTACTCATTGAAGGTTTCTTCTTTATTTTTACTTTTTTTCTACATTGTAGAATAATAGTGAAGACATCAAAACTATGAAATAACACATATGGAGTCAAGTAGTAAGCAAAAAGTGTTAAACAAAATATATTTCATATTTGAGATTCTTCAAAGTAGCCACCTTTTGCCTTGATCAAATCTTTGCACACTCTTGGCATTCTCTTAACCAGCTTCATGAGGTAGTCATCTGGAATGCATTTGAATTAACAGGTGTGCCTTGTTAAATGTTAATTTGTGGAATTTCTTTCCTTCTTAATGCGTTTGAGTCAATCAATTGCGTTATGACAAGGCAGGGGTGGTATACAGAAGATAGCCCTATTTGGAGAAAATAAACAAGTCCATATTATGGCAAGAACAGCTCAAATAAGCAAAGAGAAACGACAGTCCCATCATTACTTTAAGACATGAAGATTAGTCAATCAGGAACATTTCAAGAACTTTGAAAGTTTCTTCAAGTGCAGTCGCAAGAACCTTCAAGCGCTATGATGAAACTGGCTCTAATGAGGCCCGCCACAGGAATGGAAGACCCAGAGTTACCTCTGCTGCAGAGGATAAGTTCATTAGAGTTACCAGCCTCGTAAATTGCAGCCCAAATAAATGCTTCACAGAGTTCAAGTAACAGACACATCTCAACATCAACTGTTCAGAAGAGAGTGCGTGAATCTAACTTTAAGCATCAGCTGTCAGAGCAGCTTGCCAATCACTGTACCTGTATACAGCCCATCTGTAAATAGCACACCCAACTACCTCATCCCCATATTGTTATTTATTTATTTTTGCTCTTTTGCACCCCAGTATCTCTACTTGCACATCATCTTCTGCACATCTATCACTCCAGTGTTAATGCTAAATTGTAGTTACTTCTACTCGATGGCCTATTTATTGCCTTACCTCCCTAATCTTGCAACATTTGCACACATTGTAAATAGTTTTTCTATTGTGTTATTGACTCTACGTTTGTTTATCCCATGTGTAACTCTGTGTTGTTGTTTTTGTTGCACTGCTTTGCTTCATCTTGGCCAGGTCGCAGTTGTAAATGAGAACTTGTTCTCAACTGGCCTACCTGGTTAAAGTGTTGTGTTGTCTCTCTTGTCGTGATGTGTGTTTTGTCCTATATTTTACTTTGATTTATTTATTTTTAATCCCAGCCCCCATCCCCGCAGGAGGCCTTTTGCCTTTTGTTCTGAACTGAATTGCCTAGTTAAATAAAGGTTAAATAAAATAAATAAAATATCATATTCCCTCTATCATATTCATCTGTATCATACTCCCTCTATCATATTCCCCTCTATCATATTCAATTGTATCATATCCCCTATATCATGTTTCTATCCATCATTTTCCCCTCTATCATATTCCCCTCTATCATATTCCCCTCTATCATATTCCTCTCTATCATATTATTCTCCACCCTCCATCCACTCCCCCTCCCTTTTCATCCTCCTCTCCTCATCTCAGCGCAGCCTCACTCCATCGGGTCGATTTGGAATTCAAAATTTAAACACTTCCCAAATTTGTGAAAAGTAAACATTTTGTGTTCATACTGTGCTGTACAGTATGCCTTAACAAAAATCAAACGGAGGAAACATTTTTCTTTTATTTTTTAAATGCTTTGTTTTTTATTGCATGCAAAAATACCTTAAAAATCCCTCCCTCCTCCCTACTCTCTCTCTATTACCCAGTCTACTCATCCATCTTCAAGCTTTCATCCCTTCCCTGCACTTCTATCACCCTCTCAGTTCCAAACTCCAGCTGGCGCCCTCTTTTTCTTCTTCTCCAGTCTCTTCCTCTCCTCTTTCCTCATCTTTTCTATCTTCTTCTCCTCTTTTACTTGAATCTTGCGCTCCATCTCCAGGAACTCAGCTTGAACTTTCTCTCTCCTTTTCAGCTCTTGGACCACTTCTTCTCTTTCTTAATCCTGTCTTTCATCATGGCATTATGTATCTTCATCAGCCCCTCTAACCTCCTTTTCTCTGCCTTTTCCTTCTCTTTTCTTTCCTTCTCTCTCTTTTCCTGTTCCAACTTCTCCCTCTTTTTCTCAGCCTTCATGACTTTCTTCTGCTCTTTCTCTCTCTCCTTCATCTCTTTCATCTCCCTCTTTTTTTGCTCCTCCTCCTTGTCTTTCAGCTCCTTTCTCTCTTTCTCGTCATCCTTCAACTTCTTATTCAGTTCCTTATTTTTCTCTTTTTCCTCCATCTTCAAAAACGGGATTTTCTGCATGTGGCTCATGACCAGAAAGCCCACTCTTCCCAGGATGGTCTCTGCTCTCTCTGATGAAACCGTCCCATTGGAGCTCTTGGAATGGGCACGGTCCGTCTCACTCTTCAAACCCTCCCTCGGGCTCACCTCCTTGATGCTCCTCTCTTCACTCTCAATTCCAATGCCTATCCAATGATCCAATGCCTATCCAAACAGGAAGACATTGACTCTAGATGTAATATTGTTCCAATGTGGCACATTCAATACACATTTGAGTGATCAACATACAATGATGGCCTCGTGGGGAACACAATTTGGAGGACAGTAATTGAGGTAATTTGTTTATATGTATCCCCATTAGATTTTATAATAGATATAGATGTTCTTCCTGGATCCACACCAAACGTAATACAAACATTAACCCTAGTGAGGGGTGATGTTTTATACAATGAGCAAAGAGCAGCAGGGTTGGGGTCAATTCCATTTCAATTCCGGGCCAATTCAGGAAGTAGTCTAAAATTCCAATTCTCTTCAACGCTTTGAATTGAAATGGAACTGACCAACATCCTGTAAAGTAGTAGTGTAAAATAGGACACCTACCTTTGCCTCTTCCAATGTCCAGGGCCTGGGTTCCTCATCCTCTGACCTGCATATGGAGGCTCCCACTCTAACAGGCGTCTTAGTGACCACGCAGATCAGAGGGTGGGCGGCTCATCATTGCGGGTTGCCAGAGTTAAGTTAGCATCTGGGACCAGCTGATGAGCGTGAGGGCAGATATCCACCTCCTCAGTAGTGCCCCTCCCTTTCTGATCTGGCTGCTTGTGGTCCTTGTCATGGATGCATGCCAGGCTTGGAGGAAGTGCTAGAACAGGGCTTTTATCAACCATCAGTTCCTCTCTCCTGACAGTGGATGTAGCTGCATTTGCCTCTATGTCAGCTGAGCACTCTGTGGTGTTCTCACCTGTCTCCTCTGGCTGTTTGTGGTCAATGTTGTGGGTGCAGGGCAGCCTTAGAGACAGTGCTGCAGGTGCAGGAGGACTTTTATCAGCCAAAAACTCCTCTTGGAGGACAGTGGACATGGAAGCGTCTGCTTCACTGGTAACTGAACACTTGCTGGTGCCCTCTACTGCCTTCTCTGGCAGTTTGTAGTCATTGTCATAGACACGTGGCAGACTTGGAGGCAGCATTGGGACAGGGCATTTAGCTGCTGATCTGTCCCCTCCATCAACAGTAGCTGTGCTTGAAGTGGCCTCTGTAGCAACTGAGACCTCATAGGCATCCTCTACTGTGTGCTCTGGAGGCATGAAGTCATCGTCAAAGACTGATGGCAGGCATGGAGGCAGCACTGAAGAAAGAATTCTAGCTGTATATCGGTTCTCTCTCTTGACAGTGGCTGTACCTGCAGTGGCCTCTTTGGCAACCCGGCACTCTGTGGCTGAAATAGCAGGCTGGTAGGTTTCCGGGACATTGAATGAATTGCCAATGAACCGCTGAGCCAGTGGTGGGAGGGAGAAAGGATAGAATCTGTCCTCTTCCTTGATATTAGATATTGCCACAGGAGCAACTGAGACCTCAGTGGTTCCCTCTACTGTCTGCTGTGGTGGAATGGAGTCATCGTTAAAGAAGTGTGGCAGGTATCGATGCAGCATTGAGGAAAGATGTGTATCTGTCGATACATCTGCAGTGGCCTCTGTGGCAACTGGGCACTCAGCAGGGACAAAGTATGAAAATACAATGAACCGCTGTGCATCCTGAGCGTATATCCAATGGAGCGGGGGAATGCAACATAGTTGGTATTGGCCCACGATTGGTGAAAGCCAGTGGTGGGAGGGAGTCAATACAGGGAGCCATGAACTCAGTGAGTGGACGGTTGGTCACATCTCTCACATTCTGCGGGAGAAAAGAAACAGACATGATAAAAGTGATCTCATTCAGTACATACATACTTTATGAGTCAACACTATTTACTTATACATCACGTATACAGTGCCTTCGGAAAGTATTCAGACCCCTTCACTTTTTCCACATTTTGTTACCTCACAGCCTTATTCTGAAATTGATTAAATCGTTTTTCGCTCATCAATCTACACACAATACCCCATATTGACAAAGCAAAAACAGAACCGTTCCAAATTCATTACAAATAAATAAAAAGGAAATTTACATAAGTATTCAGTACTTTGTTGAAGCACCTTTCTATCTTCTTGGGTATTATGCTACAAGCTTGACATACTTGTGTTTGGGGAGTTTCTCCCATTCTTCTCTGCAGATCCTCTCAAGCTTTGTTAGTTTGGATGGGGAGCATTGCTGCAGAGCTATTTTCATATCTCTCCAGAGATGTTGGATCAGGTTCAAGTCCGGGCTCTGGCTGGGCCACTCAAAGGACATTCAGAGACTTGTCCCGAAGTCACTCCTGCATCATCTTGGCTTTGTGCTTAGGGTCGTTGTTCTGTTGGAAGGTGACCCTTCGCCCCCAGTCTGAGGTCCTGAGTGCTCTGGAGCAAGTTTACATCAAGGATCTCTCTGTACTTTGCTCCGTTCATCTTTGCCTCGATCCTGACTAGTCTCTTAGTCCATGCCGCTGACAAACATCCCCACAGCACAATGCTGCCACCACTGTGCTTCACCGTGCCGTAGGTGCCAGATTTCCTCCAGACGTGACACTTGGCAATCAGGCCAAAACGTTCAATCTTGTTTCATCAGACCAGAGCATCTTGTTTCTCATGGTCTGAGAGTCTATAGGTACCTTTTGGCAAATCCAAGCGGGCTGTCGTGTGCCTTTTACGGAAGAGTGGCTACCATCTGGCCACTCTACCATAAAGGCCTGATTGGTGAAGTGCTGCAGAGATGGTTGTCCTTCTGGAAGGTTCTCCTATCTCCACAGATGAACTCTAGAGCTCTGTCAGAGTCACCATCGGGTTCTTGGTCACCTCCCTGACCATGGCCCTTCTCGTCGAATGCTCAGCTTGGCCGGGCGGCCAGCTCTAGAAAGAGTCTTGGTGGTTCCAAACTTCTTCCATTTAAGAATGATGGAGGCCACTGTGTTCCTGGGGACCTTCAATGCTGCAGAGATTTTTTGGTACCCTTCTGTTTCTCGACACAATCCTGCCTCGGAACTCTACGGACATTTCCTTCGACCTCATGGTTTGGTGTTTGCTCTGACATGCACTGTCAACTGTGGAACCTTATATAGACAGGTGTGTGCCTTTCCAAATCATGTCCTATCAATTTTATTTCCACTTGTCCAATCAAGTTGTAGAAACATCTCAAAGATGATCAATGGAAACAGGATGCACCTGAGCTCAATTTCGAGACTCATAGCAAAGGGTCTGAATACTTATGTAAATAAGGTATTTCTGTTTTTAAGTTTAATACATTTGCACAAAAACTGTTTTTCGCTTTGTCATTATGGGGTATTGTGTGTTTGATTTAATACATTTTAGAATGAGGCTGTAATGTAACAAAAGGTGAAAAAAGTGAAGGTGTCTGAGTACTTTCCCGAAGGCACTGTGTATATCTAGTGTCCTCTCAGATGCTCTGCACCAATCTGTACCAACCCTGGGTCTTCTAGCCAATGGGTCAACTAAGTGTAAAAATACATGCCCCACACCCAGCATAACATTTGACATTTTAGACATTTAGCAGAGGCTTTTATCCAGAACGACTTACAGTTCGTGTGTTCAACTTAAGGTAGCTAGGTGGGACAACTACATAATCCTGATATGAAGGTCTACGAGAGATCGCTTGGTCTTGTTATTTTTCTTTTTTAAAGACAAGGCAATCATAAGAACTGAGGACTATGCATATAACAATACTCAAAGAGAGACATACGATACAACACAAGAAAAGTTATCAGACTAAATATTGTTCGCTACATTCCATGGCATATGGCACATTTTGCCCGTATATTGACATATATTTGCTTTAATTAGTTGTGTTCAGTAGAACTCTAGTTGACTTTGTCAAAGTTGGTCTTGTTACCTCCTCAATCAGGCTTGGCATTTTCCTTGTCTCAAACCAAATCCTCTTGATGTCCTTCTCTTGCTCCCTCTGGATCTGCCACACCAGAGCCAACCTGGCTCCTAGCTCCATCATGTAGTCTGTCTGGATCGCCCTTTCCTTCAACTGACACTCAGCCCTCCTCTGTGTCAGCGTTGAACTCTCCATGTCTTCCTCCTAGCTAACAATAACTCTGGAAAATACATAACGTTGTAGTAAGTGGTGTGTTGCTAAGCAAAGAATAATGCATCTCTTTACGATGTGCACACGCGTTTCTTCCGTTTACTTACAAATAAGCAAGTGACAATCTCAATCCAGAGATGATTGTTGTGATCATTGTGATACAAGGCGTTGCCATTGGAGATGACAAAGCACAACACAGACTTTAAAAAGCAAACTTCAGGCTCTCTCTGTACATTACTATTGAGCCTTATTCAACCCCCTCATGTAACGTCATTCCATATTGGGCCTGGTTATCACAAACCACACTAATCACTTATATCATATCATTCAAAAAGGTTTTGGGGGTAGAAAATGACTCTATATCCATGATGGACCTAACTTGTTGTACAGTTTCATCTATTTGAATCACTCCAGTCTTCTCTTTGAGTGCCTCTGAGTGCAACTCAATTTAAAGAGGTCTATCAATTCAACCATTTGAACCAAATGGATGAACATTCAATCAAGAAATTATGCAACTACAAATTAGGTAGGCCTACTTGTTTTTGACACAACCTACCCTTTTTGGTACATATTTATTCAGATAACTGATTACAATTTATGTTGGGGATTAACACAGAGAGAGGGTTTTCTTTCATCAATTGAATGCATTTGCCATTAGGCTGGCTCACTACAACAACTGTAACATGCCATCTCAGGTGTCAGGATGAACATTTTTCGGACAAAAAAGGGTTCAAGCAAGCTGTCTCTCGTCAACACTTTCACTTGTCAACATGATTGCATGTTAGGCCTACTTAAAAGGTCATGTTAGTACACAAGTCATTTGAAAAGTAGTTATTCTACAGAAACATAGCTATACAGTAAGTTATATTACAACCTACCTCTCAAGTAAGCAGCGTGTTCTCTCTCTAATGAAATAGGACATGAATAATCTGTCAGTGGTTAGTTGAATCAGTATCTTTGCACTGTTCTGTTTGTCTGTGCAACAGCTAACCTCCAAGAATCAGAATCTTGTGATGTCACAATGAAGGCCCCATTGCCATGATTACCCACAGAAGCTCTCATGTGTAATCAAATGCTGGAACAAATCACTTTTCTTTTACCTATGCAGCACAGTCATTCCTAATATTTACATTGAATAAATTTTTTATTAACATAAAATGATCTACCTCATATCAAATGGTTGACCATTCATAATAGGGGTGTTTGCCTAATTCAAAGTCAATATGTTTCAGATATCACAAGTAGCATCCAGGTTTACTCAGATTATTTGCTTGATCTCAGCCTACCACTAATGTCAGTGTTTCTCATCATACTCTTCATCATTAATTAAATATATAGGCTACCTTACTACAGTAAAACAGGTCTTCCATAGACTATGACACCTCAGTAGCAATGTTCCAACAAAGAAATGAGGGTTAAAGAAAACATCTCTCTTCAATGGCCTCAGCTATTAAACAAATAATCAACAAGGTCAAATGCAGCACTAAAATCAAGAAGCAGCTCAACCATAAGTTTATTTTGGTCAAGTGAGCTGAGCCATTGATCGGTTAAATCAACCAGAGCTGTTGCAGTCGAGGGATCTTCACGCTACGCATGCTGGTAGAGAAATAAAATGTGCTGGATGTGTAATTATCTAGGCCTGAAATGTATATTTATTTTACTAGGTAAGTCAGTTAAGAACAAATTCTTATTTTCAATGACAGCCTAGGAACAGTGAGCTAACTGCCTGTTCAGGGGCAGAATGACAGATTTGTACCTTGTCAGCTCAGGGACTTGAACTTGCAACCTTTCGGTTGCTAGTCCAGCGCTCTAACCACTAGGCTACCCTGCCCCAACAACTGTAACATGCCATCTCAGGATGACCAATTTTCTCACTCAAAAAGGATTCAAGCAAACTGTCTCTCGTCAACACTTTCACTTGTCAACATGATGGCATGTTAGGCCTACTTAAAAGGTCATGTTAGTACACAAGTCATTTGAAAAGTAGTTAATCTACAGAAACATAGCTATACAGTAAGTTATATTACAACCTACCTCTCAAGTAAGCAGCGTGTTCTCTCTCTAATGAAATAGGACATGAATAATCTGTCAGTAATCTGTCAGATTGAAGAGTAGGTGTCCCTGAACTCTTTCATTGTAGTTCAATAAATTATTAATTAAGGAACCAATATCAGCTGACTATAGAACAGTAGTTTTAGACCTGCCAAAAGGGCCCATTGTTTAAAAACATGTTTGAAATGTTTCTTATCCATGTCTTTCCAGTTGATATACCAAACAGACAACCTTTGTTGTTCAAGAGCATCACACATTACTCCATTCATTCTCTATCATATTCCTCTCTATCATATTTCCCTCTATCATATTCCTCTCTATCATATCAAACAGATACAATTACATACAAAGCAGAAAATATATACAGAGCAAATGTATTAGATTGAACACATACATTTCACAATTAACAGTTGAGCTGACCCCCATTTTGCACTGTTTCACTTTGGCTTTAGTCATCAATCTAGCAAGAGGGCAACATTTTATTAATGTAGTAGTGTTTCGGGGACTGTCAGTTGAAGAGGTTTTAAATCTTAAAGTGAAATAATGAAACAAATCCTCTCTGTCACATTCCGCTCTCTCAATATGTTCCTCTCTATAATATTCCTCTATCATATCCTCTCTATCATATTCCCCTCTATCATATTCCTCTTTATCATCTTATCATATTCCCCTCCATCACATTCCCCTCTCATGTTCTTCTTCACCCTCCATCCACTGCCCCTCCCTCCTCCTCGCGCTCATCTCAATGCAGCACCTCTTCATCCACCAGAGCAGGATGGAGAGCTGTTCCTCCAGCCTGGAAAGTCTCCTGGTCAAGCAGGCAACCTTCCTTTTCCACATCTTTGATTGCCTCCTCTTTAACTCTTTTGCTCTCTATTGATCCTCAAAATCAGCCCTGATCTGGGCTTTGAGATTATCTGACGTCTCGTTTGATTGAGACATTTCTCGTTGCTGCTCATCATATTCCAGCACACTAATGTCCTTCTTGAAGTAGCATAAATATGAGGCTACCTCTTTTTTCAGATCCTTATGTGCTTCTCTTATAGGTTGGAATGTGTGTCCTCTGTCGTCTCTCCCATCTCTGCAGATCCCAGAGATCAGATTACTATCCGTCTCACAAGGCAGCTTCAGAGCCTCTCCATGTTCACAACATTCATCTTCTCTGCCGTTTCCTCTCTCTGGTGTAGCTTTCGGTGAGAGAAAAAGAGGCAGTATCAGAATACCCATATTAGCATACTAAATAGTATGCAAAAAAATATGGTATGTGAAATTTAGAAAGTATGCAGCCAGCATTCACATGCTAGTCGGAACTAGGAAACTCTGATTCGTTGAATGCGACACATATATAACTACAACCAGTAAGCAAGTCTGACATTTCTGAGTTTCCTAGTTCCGACTAGCACATGAATGCAGCAATAGTACTCCGAATGCGTCATCTAACGCACGATTGCATTGACTCCGTCATTTGTACATTTTGGTACAGTGCTTCAATTTATCTGATTATCAGCGGTTGTCAAACACGTGAGTCGGAAAAGAAGAGAACTCTGCAAAGGTGGGCAACTCCAGTCTGATTAATCAAATTGCATTCTAAACTGAAGATCAGGATTAGGCGATTATTGGAGTCAGGTGTGTTAGCTGGAGCTGGGGCAAAACTGTGACACCAATCAGACCCTCATGGACTGGAATTGCCCACTTCTGTTACTAGATCAAATGCCTAAATTAGTACATACCCTATTCTAACTGCCTGTAGCTCAGGACCTGAAGCAAGGATATGCATATTCTTGATACCATTTGAAAGGAAACACTTTGAAGTTTGTGGAAATGTGAAATGAATGTAGGAGAAGATAACACATTAGATCTGGTAAAAGATAATACAAAGAAAAAAACAACCGTTTAATTGTACCATCATCTTTGAAATGCAAGAGAAAGGCCAAAATGAATAATTCTATCCCAGGTGCAATTTAGACTTTGGCCACTAGATGGCAGCAGTGTATGTGCAAAGTTTTAGAGTGATCCAATGAACCATTGCATTTCTGTTCAAAATGTTGCATCAAGACTGCCCAAATGTGCCTAATTGGTTAGTTCATACATTTTCAAGTTCATAATTGTGCGCTCTCCTCAAACAATAGCATGGTATTCTTTCACTGTACTAGCTACTGTAAATTGGACAGTGCAGTTAGATTAACAATAATTTAACTTTCTGCCCATATCAGATATGTCTATGTCCTGGGATTTTTTTTTGTTTCTTACAACCACAGGCTAATCACATTAGCCTACGTTAGCTCAACCGTCCCGTTGACGGGACACCGATCCTGTAGAGGTTTTTAATTAACCTTTTGGGGACACATAATGCAGTCCCATTTAAAATAATATTCTCCGTAAACCCTAACCCGTACCTTAATCCGTACTTCTAGGCCCCACAAGTATAGTTAAACACGTCCACACACACCCTTCCCCTCCTGACCTGTAGTGTAGGCTGGTGCTGTGCGTTGATAGCGTAGACCATAGCTGAAGCTCCAGAGTAGTCCTCCATACTGGGGTCAGCTCCAGCTGAGAGGAGAGTAGAGGCTAGCTGAGCTCCAGCCCTCTCCATACAGGAATACATTAGAGCTGTACGGCCTGACCGGTCCTGGGCATTAGGGTCTGCCTGGGAGGGGAAAGATAGGATGGGGTTAGGATGTAGGTAGGCACACACACACACAGTGGGATTTAGGGTCCGCCTGTTTAGAATAGAATAGGAAAGAATCCCACAAGGACCTGCAAGGGAAAATTAAACCTATAGAGCTCTCCTTTAAAAGCAGACACAGACCTGGTTGTCTAGTAGGTATCTGAGCAGTTTCAGGGTTCCAGGTCCAGTGGGTTCCCCTTTCAGGGCTTTACACGCAGCCAGGAGAGGAGTCTCTCCTCCTGGGTTTCTCTCGCTGACCTGGGCACCCCCCTCCAGGAGCAGCCTAACAAGGCGAAGCTTCCCCAGCCTCGCTGCTCCAATCAGGGGACTGCCGTCTGGCAGGAGGTCCTGGGGGACCGACATGGTCTGGAGGAGAGGAAAAGGTAGAGAGAGATAGTAAGAAAAAGAGAGGCAGTCTAACAGACAGGCGAAAGTCAAATAGTGAGTTAGCATCCAAACGTACCTGGGTTGTCTGAGGTCCTGGGTTGATTGTTAAGGTTTCACTCCAGACCAAGTGGAGATCCACACATCACATATTGGCAGCAGACAACTTCGGCCGACTGGACACTGATACACATCCTCTTCTCTCTCCTACTTCTTTCTCTCCTCTCCATCTCACTCCGTTCTACCGTGGGTCCTGTCTCAGGTGAAGGACAGGCGTGGGTAGCAGTGAGCATTCAAAGTTGTCAATGGTTTTCAGCTCTAAATGTCACCTGTTTCTGAGTCTCCACACTACAAAGGCACTGGGTAGGACTGATAGAAGTCAGCTTTGAACGGCCTTCTTCTGGCAGACCACCGCCTGAGTTCAAACAGCCCAGAGGGGTGTGTGCAGAAACGGCACTCGAAATCAAATTTTATTGGTCACATACACATATTTAGCAGATGTTATTGCGGGTGTAGCGAAAGGCTTGTCACAAAAAAAGAAATACTATAAAGTTGCTTAGGAGCTAGAAGCAGAGCTGCCATGTCTGTCGGCGCCATCTTGTCAGAACAGACTTGTGATAAAAAGACCTGTGGATATGTAGAAATATTTTTACTGGCTGTTCTGCCTTTGAATGGGCCTGTAAACACACACACACACACACTTCCTTTGCCTTCATCGTCAGCAGTGCGAGAGAGAGCAGACTAATTGAGGTGATGGAATTAGAGGCCTCTAATAAAAGGTGTTTAAAGAACTAAATGTCTTGGCAAAAGTAGTGAAGTAATTTTATTAGTTTAATGTATCTACAACAACGAGGACACAGGAAAAGAACTGATGACTCGATGAAAAACCCAAAACAAATGACATTTATTATTGATGCAAGATTTCCCACCTTTTTTTCAATAAGCAACTTTATCAGTCTCTAAAGAAACTTTTTTACAACAAAGAAAACGTACAAATAGGAAACGTTTTATTACTACACAAGACATTTAGGAGTGGAAACTAGCCTATCAGGAAATACAAAGCAAACCCAGGAAGCAGTTCTTCGCAATGTTTAATCCAGATTGGCATGATACCGTGTTTCCCCCTTAGATTACGTTCCCCCTGCTTTTGAAAAGAACCTGAATATGGCAATATTCCAACCAAATGTCATGGGATCATTTATATACAGCACTGCAAGATATTGGTCAGATTTTTCTTTCAGTTGGATCTTCAAATCAAAGTGGCACCAAATCTAAAAAGGGGTTAACAGAATTTAAAAACACAGGATCATTGTAATGGACTAAATGTTCTGAAAAACCCGACTGCCTCGTATTCAATACCGCTTTGTCAGAGAAAAACATGGTCTGCATCTCAAGTCTAAAGCGGTTTCCTCTCCTCACGTCATCTGCACGGATCAGTCTTCTTTCACGTCAGTGCAGGGAGAGGAGACGAGGAGGACTCTCCTTTAGACTATGGAGCTGGATAAACCCACGGAACAGAAACATGTCTCCTTACCCTGCGTCCCCTCCTCCTTTCAACCCTCCCAGAATGAAACAGTATTATACATCACCACAGAAACACAAATGACCAACAACGTTGATTTTACATACAGGAGAGGCGTTTGCACCGGTGCAGAGTTTGACACCTCGCGATCAGAATGGAAGAACTAGGGCCAGGTAGTTTCCATGAACAGGTCACATGGTCAGGGAACACATATTGAAAAAGGGAGAGCCATAGAGAATGATAGAGGCCTATAGTGGCCAAAATGCAGTTTTAGCATGGGCAGCGCCATTGACGGCTTCCACCATATTAAAAAGTACTCAAAGCAGTCAACTGGATGGGGATTCCTATGGGTTGTAGACACATTGGCGCTGCCCATGCTGTCTGTCACAGATATAGAGTCCATCGCTATGGGCAGAGCGGAAAGGTCAAATGAAGGTCATGAGTAGGGCCATGAGTTTTTTCCTGAGCACATGAAACGACAAGGACCACAAGAGGTCGTGGCACCTTAATTGGGGACAGCGGGCTTGTGCTAATGGCTGGAGCCAAATCAGTGAAATGTTAGCAGATATATCAAACATGGTTCCACGCTCCATTCCAGACATTTTTATAAGCCATCCTCCCCTCAGCAGCCTCCACTGACAAGAAAGAAAAATCCTCTTCCAACAATAACAAACACTTTGCACTGGTGCAAACTAAGGCACATTCCAAATGGCACCCTATTCCCTATGTAGTGCAATACTTTTGGCTTCAGTAGCGCACTATATAGGGAATTGGGTGAATTTCAGATTTGCCCTTTGTGAATATGGTTCAGAGTTGAATCTATACAGCAGTATCTCAAAATACACCAGAAGCCCCCCCCTTAACACTCTCTCTTCATATCATTAAGAACCTGTGTTAACAGCTTTTCTCAATTCAAATACAGAAAAATCCTTAATAGAAAACAACCACTTTCTTTTCATCTATCTAGGGACAGGAGATTTCCCTAACAGCTTGACCTGGCCAGGAAATACTCAGGAACTACAACTAACGTTAGAATCCAAACGAAGTAATGATCCAATAAAGAGGGTCCCTCCTGGCCCTAGTTGTGTCTGAGTTGAACAGCCAGGTAGTGTAAAAACACACACCGTCTCTCTCAAACCCAGTTGGTCTGAATCAACTCATTTCTCATCAGTCATTGGTTGTGACAGAAATATCAAAACATGTCATGATATCAAAATTCACTTTACAGTATTTACAACACAAACCAAAGACAGATGGAGACATCACAAAAGGATAGAGAGGTGGTTGGGGAGGGGGATGGTGTAGGAGGGCCGATTGGTTGGTTGTGTGTGTGTGTAAGGACAAATGTTGTCCTCTTGGGGGGGCTCAGCTCTGTTACAAGAGTCCTTTAAGCATCCAAGCAGAATCATTTCAGAAGGTCAGAAGAACTGCCCTCTGGGTAAAAAATACAATTAAAACAAAAACCAGACACTTCCTAGATGTCTTCCTCTAGGAGATGGATGCTGATTGGTGCAGAGTGATTCCGGAGTGTGCAGATAGACTTATTGTCAACCTGTTCTGTCTCAATGGAAAATTAAACATAAAAATAAATACAACTGTGCATCCTTTGCATGTTCATGGTCACTTAGTCTACTACAGAGAAAACGCCTTCTCATGGGGATGGAGAGGGACATTACAATTTAAAGTACCATGATGGACCAAGGTGCTGTTCTCTGACTGGGCAAAGAGGGGGCAGTAGATTGTGTATATCCTGTGATTTTTCCTTAAGGAGACTAGTGAAGGTTCACCGTCCTGTGAAGTTACTAACGAAGAGGTCAGTGGGTGCATGCCCTTTCAACAACAAAACTCCAGAAATGAAATCCTACATTTTAAAATAACCAGAATCATCTTAACAATATTATTAAATCATGACAATAAAATATTATAAAAGAATAGCAATAATTCATTACATACAGAGTAATGGAAAACATCACAACACTTCTGTTTTTTTATATGTATACACAGTGAACGAGGGGGGAGGAGGGGGGATGGACGACACTTCCATGTCTACGTCTCAAATGACACCCTATTCCTCTAAAGTAGTGCACTACATAGGGAAAAGTTGATCAATCGAGATTCGTTCCCTGTTCCACCCCTGTATCCATTAGAAACACAATCAAATCCATTAGAAACAAAAACATCAAAATAAAAGTGAATGCCAATGTAATGTTTGTAGAGCTTCCAGACAGCTACTGACAGAACCCTACCATGCTGTGTCCTGAAGGGTGTCCATGTTATCCAGTCTCTCCATCTTTCTTTCTCTCATCCCCTCGCTCATTGTCCAGACCCTGACAAGAAGTCAGAGAGGCAGGGGGCGGGGTTAGAGAGTAGGGACTTCCTGTGTCTCTGTTTCCTGTCTATGCCACAGACAGCATCCGGAAGCTCCGCCTTCACTAGAGGCCCAGCATGCCCCAGGGCTGTCCTAGAAGCCTGGGTAGCGGCGAGAGTTCCGAGGGGGTGGAGGTGGGGGTGAGGTGGGAAAGGCAGAATGAGTCCGATCCAAGGTGAGGGGTTGGAAAAATCCAGGTGGAAAGGTACAAAAACAAAAATAACCAAAATAAAATACAAAAATAAAGAAATTAAAATTACACACTCATCGTCATGTTGGGTGAATACTGTGAAGAGAAAAAGGGAGGGGGTAGACATGAGTGAAAAATGTAAACGCTACAACATTACATACCAGGTCACCCACCCTGGTTCTTGAGGGGTCAAGGTACAAGGGTCAGGGGGTCATCGGGCCAGCAGTACTCACACTTTCACTTTGGAATGGGTTGAGGAAGTTTCCACCCATCTCTCCATCGTCCCGCGGCGTCCCGGGAGGGTTGCTCATACCCCCCATGTTGTTAGGAGAGTTCTGGATAGAGAGAGCGAGAGAAAGATGGATGGCTAGATAACTCTACAAATATGTCATACCACAAGTTATTTGTCCAGCAGCACCAAGACATGTCCCTTTGACTGTAAACCCTCTGTCTGTTTGAGAGATTGAAGTCAAATGTTGTAGAAAAGGGGATTTATATTCACCTTTGGCAACCCGTCCATGTCCCCAGAGCCTGAGAGACAAAGAGAGAGATGAGATTCAAAACAGTTACTCCATGCACTGAACATTATGTCACCCTTACGACTGCATTATAGGTTTCACAACCCTGTCATAGCACCCACCTAGTGAGCCGTTCATGTGGTGAGGTTCCATGGCTCCCATAGCTCCCATCGGTCCATCAGGCCCTGGGCCCATAGGGAACTGGGAGAGAACAAACACACAGAACAAAGATGTCTCAGCGAGACTGGACCATCAGACTGGTTTTATTACCCTATATAATCAGCTTGGGGATAAAGTCATACTGTATTGTGGTGTCACGCTGTGTGATGTCATGCAGTAGAATACGACGTGTAATGTGACTCACGTTGGGTCTGTTTCCTCCTGGTCCTATAGGGTTCATCATAGTGTAGATGTTTTCACTGGAGTTGTTCGAGTCTGGGGGAGACAAACACAATAGCACAACATTAGTCCACAGAGAAAGGCAACACACATAGTGTCTAAATATAGTACTGGTGCTGGGGGCGACAACGACTTATTTGAGAGACGCACCACCTGGGCTGGGCATGATCGGAGTTCCGGGCGGCCCCCCTCCTCCTGGAGGACCCTGGGAAACAGTTCAAAAAAGGTCAATAAGAACAGCGCACACAATTTCCCATTTCTACAGCTAAGGAACCGTTTTATAACTGACGTGTTATTGAAAACACTGCTGGTCAGCTACTCACCACATAGTGGCCTGGAGATGAGGAGGAGTATTGTATCTGTGATGAGAAGGGAAACTAGTTAGGGGGTCATAGTTACCGCCAGGAGAGATTCTCAACTAACCAGTAGTTCTTTCCTCCAGCAACAAGTGGGCAGTATAGTACATTTTCAAGCCACATGTTAAATAACAATCATTGTAATGAATCATCTAATCTATGGCAAATTGAGGGAGGAGGAAACAACTTACCGAGTTAGCATTGGGACCAGGCCACGGCCCTCTACCACCAGGTCCCCTGAGAGACAGAGAGACGGGGACTATCAGTTTAGGGAAACACTGCCATAAACCAAGAAAACAAAACATTCAACATTCATGATGTCGGGGCCCTAGATTTTCAATCATGAAGCTAGACTGTTTTCCTCCCTATGGAGGGAACACTTACATGTTCATCCCAGGCATAGGACCACCCATGGAGTTAGGAGGAGGTCTCATACCTCCGTAGTTCTACATAGAGAGAAGAGATAGTGTCAAAACTATAGTGTGTGTGTGTGTGTGTGTGTGTGTGTGTGTGTGGGGGGGTACACACGCGTACACTTACCTGTGGACCCATGGGCCCCATTCCTCGTGGAGCGTTCATTCTCATTGGCCCACCCATATTAGGATGTCCTATAGGAGAAAACATAACAAGAACACAGTCTTAACACCAACACACACTGGTAGTTAAAGACACTATGTGATGGTCTAATATGGATAATTCGATTCACTTAGCGAACGCTTTTATCCAATGAGACGGTCACCTCCACACCTAATCCACATATGGCCAGTCTGAACCTGGAAGGCAGGGTTTATGGCAGGCAGCAGACTAAACTCTCCTCTAACCTCATTAACTGGGACCCCTGTTGGGTTAAACGGTAATCTCTAATCTGAACCTGTAATCTCAAGACAAAAACTCACAGCGACCCACACTATCCTATCTTTTACCCAGATGACCCCTAGATCTGTAAGGTCCTGGGGGCACCGGCATTTTCAGAGAGGAATGCCACTTGAAAAACTGCAAGCTTACATAAACACAGGCATGAATAATGTGCGTGGACGCACACACACACCCCTACCTTGTGGTCTGGTGGGGTCCATGCTGTTTGGCAGGAGAGGCTGAGAACCAGGGATTCCCCCTGGAGGCTGAGGGAAACCGATGGACGAGAGAAATGGTGATCGTGAGTATGGACCACTAGCACATACTTACCTGAAAGTACATGTCCAGCTGTATAGGTGAGTGTGTGGTCCATACCTGATTTGGCATTCGGAG
The DNA here is from genome assembly GCA_030435695.1 of Brachymystax lenok tsinlingensis. NCBI lineage: Eukaryota > Metazoa > Chordata > Actinopteri > Salmoniformes > Salmonidae > Brachymystax > Brachymystax lenok. The sequence goes on from CM059814.1 coordinate 48,929,971, forward strand.
AGAGGGCCGGGGGTCCACCTGGAAACCGTGGCGACATGAAAGGCTGAGAGAGACAGAGAGAGAGAGTCATTCCCACTGAAAAAGGAGTTGAGCAGACAGATGGACAGAGTGTGAATGGAGGATGAGGAGGAGGAAGGGGGGGTGAGAACACAGAAAACTAAAACAATGAGCAGGCTCATTAATGAGGTACTTTACAGAGGAAGCTGGTCTTCAAGGACGTAAGCTTTGCTCTCATCTCTTAGCTTTACATGTAGTGTTACATGTTGATCATTGTGTGCGTTTTGTCTGTCCTGTGCACATAGTGTGTAGGTCCAGTGGCTTGTCTTTTGTTTTATTGATGAGGTGCGTCTGTGTGGGGGCTAAAGCTCCCTCCAACCAGAACAGCTCCAGAGGAGAGAGTCAATTATTTATGTGTGTGTGTGTGTGTGTTACCTGTCCGTGTGGTCCCATGCCGTGGGGGGGCTGCGCGTGAGGAGACTGCTGGGAGCCTGGCGGACCCTGAGAGAAGAGAGACATCAGAGAGAGGGAGGAGCTAACACAATTACACCTGCAGGAGAAAGCCAATCAGGGATGTGTAAGAGAAGCTAGGCAGTAGCCAATCAGAACAGAGTGGGAGAGGAGGCCGTTTCCTAATCCATGGTAAGAGGGTGTCTTCACCACTAGAGGGCAATGTTGACACAGCTAAAAACGCACAGCTCAGAAGAGCAGCGGATCCGAGGAGCCTACAGCATGGTTGGTCACTGTCCATCCCACACTGTTCAACATCAGAACATCTAGAATGAGGAACTGTTTGAACTGCCGATAATGTGCATGAATGACTTCAGGTTTGTTTTGAGAGTTGTGTGGGTCTTATTTATTTCTTATTAGCGAACAAACACCAAGCACACACACACGATAATAGCAACACAGGCATATTTGCAGCAAACAGCTCTTGCTAATGGTAAGGCCACTTGTACAAAAATGACACCACAAGCACACACCCTCCTCCCTCACTTGTGTTATAAATAGCACTTCCGTGCCTCTCCTCTTTTCTCGCTCCCTCACTATTCTCTCGCCATCTCCCACTTTCACCTACTTCCTCCCTCCCATTCTTTCATTCCAGCTCCCTCGCGCCCTCGCTCATTCGCTCTCTTCCACTCTCGACAAACAATGAAGTGGTAGCCACAGAAACAAACACATTGAGGCCCATCTCTCTCCCCCCCGCTCTCCATCCCTCTCTGTTCCACCTTATCGTCGCTGCTGCCAAATGCCAGGGCTGTCCATCACGCTGTCTGGCTGTGTATGTGTGATATATAGAAATAAATAAAAGAGTGAGAGGTGGAGAGAAAGAGAGGGAATAAAGTAATGGACAGTGAAGATGCTTGGAGGAGTGGAGGGATGACAACAAGGAGTTTCACCATGCGTAAAGTGAGGGGCGAGGGAGGTAGCAAAAGAGAGGGATGAAGAGGTGTATTACCTGGAAGAATCCAGGCGGCATGGGTCCTCCTGGCATGCCATCATTAGGAGGCATGTTCCCCATCACAGGACTGGGGGCTGCTGCCGCACTCTGCAACACACACACGTTAAAAGATGAAGCACACAATCACACAAACCATCCTAAACCCTGCCCTTTCCACTTTCTGTTACACACACACACACACACCTAGTCTTTATACATTTATGCTAATTCCCCCCCTCCCACGGCCCTAACCTCTCCTCCCACGGCCCTAACCTCTCCCCCACCTCTCCTCCCCCTCCCACGGCCCTAACCTCTCCTCCCACGGCCCTAACCTCTCCTCCCACGGCCCTAACCTCTCCTCCCACGGCCCTAACCTCCTCTCTCACCTGCCTCTGTTCTTCGCTCTCACTTCCTTATGCTCACTCCTTCTCCCCCTCTCTCATCTCTCTTGCAGTAGCTAGTCGAAGCTGTTGCTATGGAGACTGGTCCTTTGCTCCCTGTCCCTCTAGCATCCCCCTCTCAGAGACAGAGAGAGAGGGAGGTAGGAGAGAGAGACCGAGAGACAGAGTGACGAGTTCTCAGTAACAACCTCTAACCAGGCCCTAGCCACTTGTGTGGATATGAAATAATTAGATAGAGGCAATATGGTGAGAACTCCACCCATCATACCAGAGGGCAAGGTTTGTATAGAAATACCATTAACCAGGCTACTGGCATCATGCTTGACATATTGACAAAACACAGACAAATCCTACACATCAATGACAAATAACTGTACATCAATACAAATAAATGTCAACACACGCCATCCCACACACACACAGTGACAGGAAGCACCACAGGGGAAGGTTAATGTCTGGCTCAGCCTATAGGAATCCACCACCATGAATAATTAATCAACAAAACAAAACTGATGATTTGATTGGGCGATGAGGTATGTGGCTCACCGATACTGAATGGAATTGATCTATCCAGCCCCCACACACACTTAAAAACAGACAGATCAATGGTGCTCAACATATTATTGACCTTTTCAATGGGAAGACAAAACAAACACTGGAAGATGGAGGGAGAGAGAAAGATAGGAAAGAAAGGGGGAGAGAAGAGTGGTAATCACCCCCCAAAAAAAAAAGAGCGATGAGATAGTGAAGGGGGCAAAATGAGGGAGGAAGGCAAAGAGAGTTACAGGATAACTAAACAATTAGTTTTCTATAGACTTAGAAAACAGCATGTCTGGGCCCAGACACACACTCCCCCTGCCTGAATGCTAGACATGGATATAGACACACCTTGTGTGTTTGAGTGCCCATCTGGTCCTCGAGACTGACACTTCACTCAAACAGTTGCCAGCCAAGGCAGACAAAACAGAACACACAAAGCATGCACACACACGGTTAACCAGCTCTCTCTGGCACGGAGGATGTGAAAGCCCCCCTTGTTCTGGGCCAGATGCCAGGGCTGCAACACACACACACACCAACCCACAAATCCCTGGCTTAACCCCAGCCCAGTGCTGGGATTACTGGATTAAGACCTCCATTCCATTATCTCCACACACTGACGATAGCCACACACACACACACCTAGGCCAAAGGGAAGAGGCTGGACGAAGACACACACACACTTGGGCCGGTCACTCACGTAATCATGGAAGGCCTTGGCCTCGCTGGAGTGTTCGCAGTTCTCCCGTCTGTCCGGCGCAGCGCAATACAAGTCCCAGAATACACTGCAATGGGAAATAGAGGAAGAGGGTTCATGTCAGGGAGCACCTGATGAGCCAATAGAGGCGGTAAAGAGGTCAATCGAACTCCACCAAAGCAATTTAATTGCCATGGAAACACATGAAGGACCGTGGGGGGGGAAAATCCTGACTCTCCTCATTGCCCCCCCAGCAAAATTAGCCTACATTTAGGCTATTGTTTACATGTGTATTTCACACTATGTTGAAGTAGAAATCTCAACATAATGCTTGTATGGATGTCAACCCCAACACATGTTCATGTCATTGTTACAAATCAAATCGCATTGCAGTTAAAAACGACTGACCACCACCGATTTCTGTATGCTAACCAGCTTATAGGAACGGGAGTTAGCATTTAGCAGTCACTTCTAAACATTACTCGGCAAAAACAGCTAACATGCATACAAATCGGACTTAATCAACCACATTGTGGGCCTGTTCCAGTAGATAAATGTCAACTTTGTTAGGTGTGCCAATCTGGTCAATGGAATGTCTGCGTTCCACTGACTCCTTTACCACATCTATGTACAGTACAGTTATTCACCATACTACTCTCACTTGCTATCTATCACACACGTATGTATCTGAATGTAAATGGTACGGAGTGGTGATATTCTAAACGGAATACACAAACGCGTGAACACAAGAACATGCGCACGCACAGGGCCGAGATACTCACCACCACCACGAGTGCAGGAATCCAGGAGGCTCCCCTAATGTAATATTCTTTTCCCATCGTATCTGAAAGAGAGAAAGCAACATGATGTCTAGTTCTAAACTCAACAGGAGGGGAGACGGTCAGGGTGGGTGTGTGTAGAGTATGTGTGAAACTCATTCCACGGAGGGCTGAGCGTCTGCAGGTTTTCACTCCCACTTTGTAGTTGATTGATGAATTAAGGTCCCTAAGTAGTAAGGAACTCCCTTCACCTGGTTGTCTAGGTCTTCATTAAAAACCTGCAGACACTTGGCCCTCCATGGAATGAGTTTGACACTCCTGGCCTAGAGGTTAAGAACACATAATCAGTCTGTCTCAGCCAGTCAACGCTGTCCCTCTTTCTCGACCGCACTCTCCCTCTCTCCCTACCTCTCAGTCAATGCCCTCTGATACGGTTACACCTCGTTCTACCTCTACGTCAACGCCGTTCTTCCCCGTCGCTCTCTCGGTCTCCCTCTACCACCATCTAGGCTACCGGTCCACATCGCTAATACCTCAGTCTGCCCCTCATTTCCTCCCAGGTCAGTCTCTACCCTTTCTCACTCTAGTCCCTTACTTATTGGGAAGGAACAAAGTTGGCGACCATTATGCTAGAGGTAGCACAACATCGGACAGAAAGGTGTGTGCGTCTTACCTCTGACAAGAAGGTCTGTGCAGACTTCTGTGCTCCTACATGCAGCAGGTACTCATATACGTACAGCGCTAACCTGCAACAGAGGAGAACAGGACTTTGCATTAGCAAAACTATAGAAAAATGCCATAGGAGTTAGCATTAGCAAAGATCTGGTTGAGGATTACACAAACCTACTAGAACAACATGGCTGACCGTGTGTGCAGGGCAGGCGCCATGCATAAGCGGTCGCTTAGGGCCGCAGGCCGCTAGGTTGTTTTGGGGAACTCAGTTGGGGTCTCAACTTACTGTTGCGAGTTAGAATAGTAGAATACACAAGGTGCAAGTTCGAAATTTGGTTGTGCATCAGACATTTCTCTTGTTATGTCAGTCACTCAAATTACACATCAGCTAACAATTTTTAGATTAATTTACCAATCTAAACTTGTAGTAATCATGGCCAAATATCGACCAGGTATGTGCCTAGGGTCCCAAATTGATTTTGTTGGTCTTTCTCACTCAGATATCATTAAAACCCTTTCCACCCAGAGCATTCTAATTTCGTAATAATAGTTAAACAATGGTTTAAAAACTTAACACTGCCGTCCAATCACCAAACGTATTTCTGTAAGCCGCCATTTACACATGACAACATGATGGGCGGGAACTTGTTTTTTTCCCTTCAATGAAAGGTCACAGAGCAAATCCTCCATTTGCCTCAGTGCCCTGGTAGATGACTGGGAGGAGAGTGGATCGAGTGCTATTTTGACAGCTTCAAAGTGGAAATCACCAGGTGGATCAGACGAGGAAAGAAAGTTGCTTCTCCCTCCGTTTCTGACATTTTTGGGGCCATTTCTTTCTAGCTGGCAAAACAAGTGAGCTAGATTTTCTGTGTACTGTCAATAACATAGCTAAGTTTGTCGCTGGTATGGGCTAGTAAAATCGTCAGGTAGACTAGCAGTTAAGAGTGCTGGGCCAGTAACCGAAAGGTCACTGGTTTGAATCCTTGACTACGTGAAAAGAAAAAATTATCTGCCCTTGAGCAGGGCACTTAACCCTAACTGCCCCTGTAAGTTGCACCTTGTGGATAAAAGTGTCTGCTAAACAACTCAATGTCAATTAAACCAGATTGACCACTGTGCTCACACTGGTTTCACTTGCAGTGAAATATAATGCGAGCTTGCCAGATCAGGCTTGTTTAGGGAGGTTAAGGAAATACAGTATGCTTGATGCCTGTCCCCCTGCCCCCACAGGTCTTAGACACTCCCCAGCTGCCCAGCGTTGCTCCCCAGGCCGCTTCCACCCTTGCCTCCCCCCCCTTCTTTCCTTCTGGTCCCCCCTCTTACCCCACACTGGCCTTGCCTCCTAGTCCTACCAGACACCGGCTGCATACCCGCTTCCAAGCCCACCGCAGCTACTCTGAGATAGCCGACTCCTCTGCCCACCAGAGGCCCCCACCTTGGCTCCTCCATGACTCTCTCGTGTATGTTCCTCACCCTTGTATGTTGTCCTTTCCTGTTCCCATATATCCTGCATGCCTGCCTACATGTTTGAGTCATGACTCATGGCCTCAGAGATGTAAAGGACATGTAAAGACTAAAATGTAGGCTTTTAAATTGTTCTCGTTCTGACTCCTCACGTGATAGGCCTAGTGTAATAATGTATCGAATAAATGGAAGTTGTAAAAGCGAATAAATTGGTAATATGCCTTTATCATATTCTGTCATTCCAAATACATTTTGATGACAATATCCCTAAGATGAATGTTGTATTTAATGTTATGGCTATGACGGTGATAACTTTGCACTCCCTAACATTATTCTTGTTTATGTCTTTGCTTATCATATGTCAGACTAACTGCTATTTGTAATTTGTTTTGGTGCAGATGTGTTGAATATACTATGCAGATAAGTGTCTGATCAAGGAACATTCCATATAATTTTTTTTATACCATTGTTTACTAAAACAACTTGTTCACAGTAGAAGGTATTTCTATTCTTATTTCAGATTTTCAATCCTTACAAAACAAGAAACTCAATATGCTAAGTTTCTCTATCTTCATTAGAAAGTGTTGTAAATTGCAGTTAGGGGAAAAGCATAGATTTGTGTAAGATACATTTTCACAGGTGTTCTTTCTTGACTGATTGTCATTTGAAAGGGCAGTTTTTCAGCTTTCAAAATAGGTATCATGTTTTCATTATACTCATTAATGCACGCCGAGGTCATGATCCAGTAAGAAGTGGAACATTCCGCTCAGGCTGGAAAGGGTTAACATGGCATAAGTCATATAAAAGTGTAGAACTGCTGGAAATTTGCTTCAAAAAGCTACAATATCTAACTTTTTGGGAAACCTGGCAAAAGTTATAGAAATGTGAGTTACAGATCTGTCACTCATTGAAAGCAAGTCTAAGAAGTATCTGTTCTATGTGCGCTATTTCTATGCTTCCCATTTAAAAAATGTTTTGCATCTTTTACTTTTCTACACCAGCTTCAAACAGCTGAAAATGAAAAATGTTGGGTTATGGAATCAATTTCACAGCAGTTTAGATGGTACAATGACTCTCTACTCACTTGTTTTGTCAAACGGAAATTAGGAGAAATATTAGAATGTTAAGAGAAATGTCTGCATAGTGCCTATTTAAAACGGCAAACATTTCACCCCCATGGCAAAATGGGGAGAATTGCAGGAAAGGAACTGTAAAAATTTTCTACCACATGGCAAAATTTGTAGAATGGCATGAAAGGTGTTATAAAATTGCTAAAATGTTCTCGTCGACCCATGGCAAGATATGTAGAACTGCAGAAAAATTGCTTTAAACTGAAGCCTTCTCTACACCACATGGGTAAATGTGTCCACGCAAATGTTTTGCCCGCGAGGTGGGGGGCCCCCAATCAAATCTTGCTTGGGATCCCCAACAGGCTAGAGCTGCCCTGCGCGTGTCAGACTGGGTTAAAATACTATTTCAAATATCTGAATTACTTTCACATACATTTCAAGTAAATATTCTCATTTTTTTATTTGAAAAGACAAGTAGTTGAATATTTGAATGTTGTGGGGAAATACAATTGGAAGGTACTGGCATGTATTTGAAAATGTAATCACTTTTTGACCACATCCCTTTTGATTGAAACAACAAAAAAACTTTCCATCCATATTTGACCATGACCTAAATGGTCAGAAAGTGTCTTCTTACACCTGAATACCAAAACATTCAGGAGATGAAGGTGCTCAAAGATGACCCATTTTACATACCATGAGGCAGCCATGTCTTAATCACTGGAAAAGATAAAACGATTGAGTTTGATATAATTTTAACGTACAAAAACAAGTTTGTCAAACTATTTTATAATTTCTTGAAAAACAATGTTTTTTTAAATTCACATATGTTGTAGCTTAGACCTTTCATCACTCTGAGGTTTGTGTTGTGCCTGCCATCAGTTGAGACGCAACAGCTCGTGAATACAATAAAAGTAGTTGAGTCGGCCCATATTATTTAAATACTTATTTTCTGTGAGTAACAAAATATACATGTATTTGAATCCAGGTCTGGTGTGTGTGTGTACAGTCGTAAGGGCTGTCTCACAGGACAGGATCATAAATAGCTGAGGGGTGATCACAAATAAAACAACTGGTAAGACAGGACACACACACACTGCCAGAGAAGAGTACAAACCCTCTTAAGAGCAGGAGGTAAATTGTGAGCTTGCAGCTCTTCAGACAGGCGAGCCTGTGATTTATGAGCCAGGACGTCAGAGGTAGTGGTTCTAACACACACAACTGTCTGTGGCTGCCTGGTGGTGTAGTAAAGTTTACTGTCAGTCTTGGGTCAGTTAGGCCACACACACAATGTATCAATGTGACCACTGCACAGGGCAGTCAATGATTTCAAAGTCACTAAGCTCTTTGAGACTGCTGGTTTAGAGTGTGGTCTCTCAACACACACGTGGGTAAACTGATCGGCGTTCACAGTGAATAAAGTAACACTGCCTATACTTTCAATGCATTTTTCCCCCCAAAAGGTGGGAAAATGTAGCCAGGACACCATGGTTAACACCCCTTCTCTTATGATACGTGCCATGGGATCTTTAACATCCCATCCTAAATATGGCACTCTACACAGGGCAATGTCCCCAATCACTGCCCTGAGGCATTGGGATATTATTATTTTTTTTTAGACCAGAGGAAAGAGTGTCTACTTAGCTTCAGAGGCAAGCCAGAAGTGGACTGCTTGGTGGGTAAACCGCCTTTACCCTCCACTACACCACTGACTTTAGTTAGTGTCGGTCTTACTCTCTCACATACACACCATGCCTTCTTCTGGACGTTTACAGAAGGCGATGGTTAACTGGATCAAACTACTGATCTCCCCCACAAGGGCACTGATGAAATGTTTATGTGTGATGGGAGGCCTGTTTGTGAGTGTGCACGGGGTGGGGGGCTATGTGCACCTGGTCTGCTGCATTATTTAAGCTCATGCATTGAGAGGAAGACAGTTTCTTGAGCTGCAACACTGGGGAGATGTTTTGATGGGATGGTAGTGTCTCTGCACACACGCACAATTATTCAGTCAGCAAAGGGGCAGCTCACTCCTCCCTCAGTCCCTTTCTCTCTCACACAAACTTCTCTCCTGATGTTCGCCACCAGTACACCTGACATCCTGCCTGCGGCTGCAGACAAAACCCCTCTTTAAACATGGATAAGCCAGCCCACCGGCACACACACACTCCTTCTCACAGACAGAGAAACACACACATTGCGCCAGCTCTGAGCAATCGCACGCACACACCGCTCCGACTCACAGCACAGAGCAACCGCTTCAGTCAGACACTCAATAATTCAACACAGAAGAGGGAGATGAGGACTTGGAAGAGAGGAAGGGAGAACTGAGCATTGGAGAGGAGGGGAAGAAAGGAGAGGAGACAGGAGGGGAGGTAAGGAGGCAGAAGAAGAGACAGAGGGGAGGAAAATCAACAAAAGTTTGACTTCTGAGCTAAGCTATGGTCTGCCCTGAGCTCAAAGTGCTGAGGTTGATTCATAAAATAAATTAGGCTAGATTGTAGAACATACTCGCATCAGGCACAGCAGCGACATACACAGAAGGAGCAGACACATGTTATGGCAATTTATTTGCACATCTAAGGGACATGGCTTAGAACAGCTTTTATTTAAATACGGACTGAAATGTGTGGGGAAAAGCATGGGCAAATAATGAGGTATCGGCTTTGTTGACATTTGGCAAGACACGGGAAAAAGATAGCCATCTACAGCTTTTCAGTAAAGTTCAAATAAATCAATATGAATAGCCTAGTACTTGTGTTGTTCACAGTGCATAATTATGAGTATATGGTTCTGCAGGTTATACCATAAACATTTGAAATCTCTTTGGAAACCAAATAACATGTTGAGACAAACATGTTTAGGAACGAAACATAAATGCAACAACACAGTAGTACTGGGTGGATAAGAGAACGTTACTGTCGTACTAGCAGGCAGTTCAGCGGAACATCATCCTCCACGGACAAAACGGCATCCGTAGCTAGCAGACAAAGGGATAGGTAAGCTACTGCTATCTGAGCTAGCACACTACATAGTTTTTAACTCAACTATTCGGCTAAATGCTCAGCAGTGGCCAATTTTAAAATTATAGAAAACCTCGTTTTATATAGTACACGTATTTAACTCTTGAATGAGGGCCAAACAAACGGTTTGGACACACAGTTGTCATACTTGCCGCTAGCTAGCTCCTAGCCGACCTAGCAGTAACTCGCGTATGAAGGAACACATTGATACAAGGTAGGGTGAGTTCGAATAGTTACTTTTTGGAACGTTGGACACTTTTGTTAAATAGAAACAAAACCTGTTACACTGGTTTCAACTTTGTAAAAGCCATCAGTCGGCTACGTTATTTCACCATAAACTAATCCCAGGCTTCCTGAAACACACAAGCATCTTCACGAATGCATTGTTCCCAATACCCAGATAGGTAGATATTCTCTTTTCCACAATGCAACATATTGCACAGACAGTTTTAAAACAAACGAATTTGCCAATGTTGTTTAATATCTCCAATGTCATACATGAAGTTAATAATATACTGTACCGGATGAGAATGAAACTAGTAGGAATGGATACCTTGGTAGTAAGCTAACGTTAGCTAGGCTAGCAATCAACCCCCAATAACTGCTTGCTTGTTATGGAGGGCTACAACACTTCACCGATGCAAGAAAACAAGCTGGAAAACAAAGAACCTAAACAACTACGAAGAGAGAGCATATCGTATCATAATCTGCACCCTTTCTATGACAACAAGCGAGGTGGTGTATGTGAGCGTTTGAGATAACAGTAGATATCCTAGCATTAGTGTCTCTAGCTAGTGTTTTTGTGACATTGCACTATTCCCACTTACTTTTCTCTTGCTTGGTTATCTGAGGGCACAACAGCACCTTTCCCCTTGGCGTACATCCTTGAAGCTGGTTTCGATACTTTTTATTCAGTCCGGTTCCGACACCTGTCAAAGAAAGCGACCACTTACGATCTCCATAGCTACACAGCAGTAGTGTTCTCTCTCTCTCACTGTGCCCCGGTGTCTTTTTTTTCTAGCAGGGTACATCCATCCTCAACATTGCCGATCCGAACAGGGGCTGCTGCCGTCGCGGGGAGCTTGAAACCGTCTGTTGGTGATCTTTTTTTCTTCAGTCGCTGTTCCAGGGTTTTACCCACGCTCCCCCTGTTATAGGATGGTGGGGGCTTCTTAAAGGGATAGATACATCTTTTGGTTTATTTGCCAAACAAAATTATGATAGACTGTTCAGTGTTCTTCATTCCTGGGCTTGGAGACCCACATGGATGTGTCCAGGGTTTTGATCAAGCACAGCACTAACATACCTCTTTTAACAGTACCCTACTGTGCCCACATGTAACTGTGTGCTCTGTAAGGTGTGTTCTGGCCAGGAATCGTATTTAAAAGCTCTGTGTGTCCTGTTTAGAAATAGTTCTATGGCTGTGTAAGCCAAATTCTGATAATTTTGCCACTAATTGGTCTTTTGACCTATTACATCAGATATTTTCACAATCAGATCTTTTTCAGAGCTGATCTGTTTGGTGAAAGGACCAATTTAATGAAGAAAAAATATCAGAATTGGGCTGCCTGTCTAAACACAGCCTATGTGTCGTGTGAGGGAATTATTAATAAAATGTGTACATGTATACCAAGTATGAAGTTGAGGGATGTGTGTGTCCTGTCCCTTTAAGAATGTGTGTGAGTGCAGGTGCAGTGCAGTGGCAGGGTGTGTGTGTGTGTGTGTGTGTGTGTGTGTGTGTGTGTGTGTGTGTGTGTGTGTGTGTGTGTGTGTGTGTGTGTGTGTGTGTGTGTGTGTGTGCAGGAGCAAAGTGTTCTGCTTAAATGTTGCTCTTCTGTGGGAAGGACACACTGACTGCATGCATGTGTCATTCTTGGGGTTAGCCACCTCCACTGTTCTCTAAAGGACACACATAAGTAAACAAATTGTCCAAAAAAGGGGGAAAGAGAAGAGAGAGAGTGCAAAGAGCTAGGACACACAAACAGTCTAGCTAGGCAGAGCTGTCAGTGTGCTTGTGTTGCTCCAATAGGGAAGAGAGTGAGGGAGAGTGTGTTTGTATCTACTCAGCTCTAGACCACAAACTCTATCACTGTCTCATCATAGCATCAGTATCGATTGTTCTGAGCCCACATACCTCTCAGAACACACACACTGTTGAGGGAGTGTGCCTGTGTATGTGTGTATATTTCTGATAGGGTAGGATGATTTGTTAGGATAATTATAAATCAACTCCACTCCTGGAATTCATGGGTATTCACCCTAATGTACACACGCACACACACACATCTCACACACACTCCAAACAGGTTGTGTTCAATCGAGCCAGACCTGTATTTTCAATCACTCCAGAAGAGGACCTCTCAGAATATTACATTCACATGTTTCATTGCTAATTGAATGAGTCCGTTTGACTCATCAATTAGGCTGTTTGTTGGATTTCTGGATCAGTGTTCACTGGATTCCTATAGATGGCTTCGTCTCATAGACTTGGGCCCTTTTGAATGCTGTAGTAAGAAAGAAAGAGGTTACTGGAACATGGCTCTGACATGAGCGTGTCAATACCACAACCTAGCTAGTAGAGAGTGTGGGGGTTTCAGTAGTAGCACATTTAATCAATGTGGTTAACTATTTTGCTTCTCACACTCCCTGATACCTGATAGTTCTACTATGTCTCAGAATAGCTGTTACCTCTAACTACAGATCTAGGGTCAGGTTACCCGACCTCAAATTCTAATCATAACCATTAACAGGACAAGTGTCTGACCTGGAACCAGCTAGGCTGCGTTTACACATGCAGCCCAATTCAGATTATTTTTCCACTAATTGGTCTTTTGAGCAATCAGAAGAATTGGCCTGCCTGTGTAAACGCAGCCTTAGAGTTCAGGGAAATGTCTACCTGCTCCTGTATCTCTCTAATCTCTGTTTTCTCTCAATACTTTCTATTTCTATAGAAATGTAATCTCTCTCTAAAGATCATACTGCCTGGTTTCTCTACGCCCTATTTTAACTCTGTCTGAGGGGAAAACTACAGACAACCACTGCCTCTGTATGACGCTGCCTCTCCTTGCTTTTTCAGCCTCATTTTCTCTGCTCTTCTTTCCTCTCCTCTTGTCTCCCATTCATTCATTCTTCCACCCATCTTCTCCATCCTCCCCACTCCTTGTGCAAGCTGCAAACAGGTATATCAGTTGGTGTTTTGCAACAATGTGTACCTGGACTGTATTTACACCTTACCTGCTCATGCTAATTACTCGCTAATGATTACCAGCTAATTACCATGTAAGTGCATGGGCTTTAGCACCACAACATATAGGTGGACCATATTTCCAGAAACTAAAATGGCAGTCTACTGTTGTTTCATACTGAACACAAATATAAATCGCAACATGCAACAATTTCAAAGGTTTTGCTGAGTTCCAGTTCATATAAGGAAATCAGTCAATTGAAATAAATGAATTAGGCCCTAATCTATGGATTTCACATAACTGGGCAAGGGGCTGCCATGGGTGGGCCTTGGAGGGCATAGGCCCATCCACTTGGGTGCCAGGCCCAGCCAATCAGAATGGGTTTTTCCCCACAAAAAGGGCTTTATTACAGACAGAAATACTCCTCAGCTCCCCTTCCCCTCAGACGATCCCGCAGGTGAAGAAGCCAAATGTGGAGGTCCTGGGCTGGTGTGGTTACACGTGGTCTGCGGTTGTGAGGCCGGTTTGACGTACTGCCAAATTCTCTAAAACAAATTAACGTTGAATTCTCTGGCAACAGCTCTGGTGGACATTCCTGCAATCTGCATGCCAATTGCAGGCTCTCTCAAAACTTGAGACATCTGTGGCATTGTGTTGTGTGACAAAACTGCACATTTTAGAGTGGCCTTTTATTGTCCCCAGCACAAGGTGCACCTGTGTACTGGTCATCCTGTTTAATCATCTTATTGATATGCCACACCTGTCAGATGGATGGATTATCTTGGCAAAGGAGAAATGCTCACTAACAGGGATGTAAGCAAATTTGTGCATAACTTGAGAGAAATAAGCTTATGTCCGTATGGAACATTTCTGGAATATTTTATTTTAGCTCATGAAACATGGCACCAACACTTTACATGTTGCGTTTATATTTTTGTTAAGTGTAGATATGAATCGTATCAGCGTGGTTGTAATCAGCCAGTGTAAAATAAAGGGGATCCAAAGGGAGAGAAAGAGAGAGATGTGGGAATTTGGGCGAGTTGACTAATATTCCGAGAGATTAAAGGAGAGAAAGAAAGAGAGGGAGAGAGAGATTGTGTGTGTCTGTATAAAGAGGTCAGACTGGGCTTATGAAACTGTCTATGACCTAACCTGCCCTATTTCTGAGAGAACACAACTCTGTACAGTCATATCATAGGCACACAAACACACACACACATACATGCATGCACAGGCTTTGGGATCAGAATGTCAAATATCACCACTTCAACTTCAGTAAAGTTTTGATACTCTGTGTCAGTAATGGCAAACTTTTAAACAGTTGGAGCAGAGTCAAGTACATCAGACCTAAGAGCCCTGAAATAAAAACACATGGATGTTAAATAGGATCCAGATTGCATGTCCTCTTAAGGAATGGTTTTAACAATCGCACACACACACACCCGGAACACAGATTTTCATTAAAGGAACACAGACTGTGGTGTGATCTGCTACTACACAGACAGTACACTGATGTTCTCAGATTTTAACATTATTTTATTTAAATGTTGAATTCAATCAAACTCTTTATCTGGTAATGTCTTGATATTGCTTTATTCCCCAAATTGATAAATGGTTTTAGGAAGAATAACCATATAACTACTTTCCAATGTATGTTTGTTGACTGAATAAATAATGCTATATTCTATCCCCCCTCCCAATCTCTCTCTAAATGTTCTCTCTCTTTACCGCTTTCCCTCTCTCTCTCCCCTCCCCCTCTCTCTCCTTCTCGCTCTCCCATCTTTCCCATTCTCCCTCCCCCTCTCTATCCTATTCCCTCCCCCTCTCTACCCTTCTCTCTCCTTCTTCCTCCCCTTTCTATCCTTCTCCCTCTCCCATCTTTCCCATTCTCCATCCCCCTCTCTCTCCTTCTCCCTTCCCCTCTCTCCCCTTCTCCCCCCTCTCTCCTGCTCCCTCTCGCTTTCTCTCCTTCACCCTCTCCCATCTCTCCCCTTCTTCCTCCACCTTTCTCCTCTTCTCCATCCCCCTCTCTCTCCTTCTCCCTCACCCCTTTCTCTCTTTCTCCCTCACCCATCTCTCTCCTTCTCCCTCACCCCTTTCTCTCCTTCTCCCTCACCCCTCTCTCTCCATAGAGAAGGTTCTGCTTGGCATTATGTTTGTCTTACCTCTCCTCTTAGTGTCACATGCAGTGTTATGTACATACACACACACCAAAAACAGGGGCTGTGTGTGTGTATATGGAGTGTGTTGTCTGGGGGTTTTGATACATGCGTTGTTGACAGTTTCGCCCCTCAGACAGAACTACAGGGCCCCTCTACCCCTCTGTGGGCCTCTAAACCTCTCTTTCTTTTCTCTCTGTCTTTCTCGTTCTTTACCGCTGTCCCTCTCTCTCTGCACACTCATACCTCTCTCTCTCTCTCTCTCTCTCTCTCTCTCTCTCTCGCTGTCCCTTCTCGCCTCTCCCTCCATTCACCACCACATCCACCACCACATCCACCTATCTCTAACACACACGGTGGCAGGGCTGTACGCTACCTCCCCAAGGAGTAGTGTTTAACTCACTGACGAGGGGTTTGAGGCCGAGGATGTTTGTGTGTGGGGTGGGGGTGGGGAAAGTAAATTGTTTCGTGTTTCTGTGCTGACTCCACATATGATCCCCATTAGCTAACGGGGGTACATACACACACTCACGGTAAAGGATGACGTTAATCCAGTGTTAGCCATAATGGGTCCATTCTAGCTGTTCAGCAGTATCTACTGCAGACATCACAAAGCACTTATACATACCTGCTCTATTCTATTATGTTATATTATGTTCTATTCAGATGTGGTGAATCTTTATATTTTGCTTTAAAGGTTTATCAATTGTTTGTCAAAATCTGATGTAGATTACAAAGGTTCTAATAACGATTATTAGGTGTCGAAAAGAGGTGAAAAAAACACATGAACAATTTTGTTTTATAAAAAAAATAGAATGTTAATGCACATTCTTCTAGTCAATGTCTCCATACCAAGTCCAGAGTGTCATCTTTCCGCAATTGGAACTGAGTTGTTAGCCCATAGCGTTCCAAAGTTAGAGCTAAAAGTCTGATGGCACAGGCGACCACATCGTTGGCCATTTTAAATCGTGTCAGTATGTCAGATTAGCTCAATCGCCAATTTCTCAGCGCCTCTGAGTATCACAGAAACACAACACTTTGAATGAATAGCAGACAAATGTTCATAACAAGTGGCTGGATGAAATGGATCAAAATATCTGTTCAAAACATGAAAAACATTTAAATGTATATTTTGAAAGATCAAATTTGACTATAAATGTGTGCATTTCTTTATTTAAACCTTTTACTGCAGTGGGCTAAATCAAGGTCATGTCATGTTTGTTGGTAGTATTAAACAAATTTACTTTCAAGCAAAAGTATACACCTTCACACACATGATTATTGGCTTAAAAAAAAGAAGACACCTGTACCATGTCAGATATAGAGTTGAAATGTATTTATGTTTTGAGTTTGCATCCCAATATTACACTTCATATACATCACAGAAGACTGAAATATAGCAAAACTGTTTGACATAGAAACACTGGGTTTTAGGGTTAACAATGTAGCAACATGAAAAACATAATCAACAACCACAGAAGCCCCATAGGGGATAATCAGATCTTAACTACACTAATGCTTGATTGGTCCTGGGGATTCACTGTATTCTTTCAATACGCACACACAAATGCACACACACACAGTGAGTATGTATGCTATCTTCCAGTTCTTGAGCTGTGTTGAAGCATTATGATTATTGTATGAATGGCTACATAGGACCTGTAGAGTCAAGTGTCACTAGTCCTTCTCCCTTAACTGCTACCGCTGTTCATTTCCCAGCCATATGTACAGTACGGGATATGGGGAGAAAGAGGAAGAGAGAGTTTTCCATTATTGAGAATAATTGTCCAACATATTATTATTCAATCTCTTCTGTTTGTCTTTACTTTTTTTATTCTGGAGAACATAAAACGAAAACATGACAATCATAGTTCACATCACTAATAAGATGTGCACTTGCATGGAATACACTGGCATTACTCTATTATAATGTCATAATTTATGATAAATGTGTTATAGCATAGGCAGGCCTACATTTTCACATGAAATGATGTAAGAAAGGTGGATGTGGTAGACTAGAGAAACAAACAAGAAAACATTAAAGCCTTTCAATAAAGATGGCAAAATACTTTTCATTCAGTAGAAATGGGCAGACATGTCAACAGACTTTTTTTTTTTTCTTAGTCCACTAACATTTTCGTTATCTAAAATGTACTAATTCCTTTTTATGGCGGGGGGAGGGTAAACTGGTGACTTCAACAGCCGTTCTGTGACCCAAAAAACTGTCAGTCTTTGCCTGGAATAAATTGTGGAATCTACTATTTCCAAGAACAGGGGGGGTGGGGCATATTTTGACAAAACATTGAATTATTAACCATTGTCTGCTCAACTTTAATTCGGACTACTTTAAAGTCTAAATTAAACAAAAAGAAGATGAATAGGCTTACTTTTTTATCTCGACGAGTTTTGTGTATTTAAAGGGGTTGGTTAAAGAAGGACGTAACATCGCAGACCCCCGCCATACGGTGCTGCGTTTCGAGCGGCCCCATAGTAGAATCAATTCAGCTAGGGGGGAGCTTGAAACTGTCAACTGATGCTTTCCTCGGAGCTCTGGAGAAACACAGTCAAACTGAATACAGTCAGCTAGTGGGATTTCAGCAGCACCGCACAAGTTACACACACTGTGTCGATCACACACATTAATCTTGTCTTTGACCAATAATCGAATGAAGAATTATGTTAAGTTAAATAACAGTGTAATACAGTAACTACATGAAGGCTATACTTAAGCTCTAGTCATTATATTTTGAGCACTGAAATGGACTGCATAATGCTCAACATTTCAGTGTTACTGGCAGTCATATACACTGAAAGAGGGTTTAAAAACATGTCTTCGTATGCTAGGATGCAAAATGAATATGCCCACCTTAAGATGATCTCTCACAACAAAAATTGATTTAAATTCCAATTAAACTAAAAAGAATATCTGAAATGATCCCTGATCATAATACATAACCTGAAGCTTCTTTCTCTATTGTGTGAAGTTGGGAGTTGAGGGGTAACTAAGGAGGTGGGGGCGATACATAGCAACCATCACATCTAGATGAAGCCCTGTGATGAGTGCGATTTCTAGTAATCACTGTCCCAAATGGCACCATATTCCCTACCATACTGTAGTGAACTACTTTTGACCAGAGCCCTATGGGCCCTGGTCAAAACTAGTGCACTGTGTAGGGAATAGGATGCCATTTGGGACATCGTGGATGGTTTTACCTGGTCACTGTATCCAGGCCACGACCACACCTGGAAAAGGTTGAACTGGACAGGTGAGGTAACAAATTAGATGCTTTGGAGCTTTGAGCACATACACATACACACACGCTGTACTTATGTCACTTATGTACGTACATTACTTTGCGTCACAGAGAACATGGCTTGGGGGAAAATCAGGCGCACTATTCCATTGTGTGTGTGTGTGTATCACCCATATTCATCAATGTAATCTGTGTGTGTAGTGTGTGTATTTGTGTGTGCGTAACCACCAATGTCACCTTCATGGAACACTATACATGGAGCATCCTTCAGAATGTAACAGATAAGGTTTGTAGGCAGGGAGGGATGTTGATGTGTGTGTGCCGTTGGAGCATCCTTCAGAAGGCAACAGATAATGTTTGCCGGCAGAGATATTGATAAGGTCATCCCTTCCCAAGGTCACTTCCACATGTATGCGCATTCCATTTCAACGTCTATATATATTATACAGAACTATATACATTCTGAATAATCTGTTTCTATGTGTTTAAGACAGGGTTGAAACCTAGCTCTGCTTTCTTTAAGGACACACTGCTTAGACTGAAGCAAGAGGTCTCTATGAGCCAGTCAGATCAGGAACAGTCAGTGTGTGTGTGTTGCGTGTCAGCGTGTGCCATGTGTTTGCCATGTGAGTCATCCTCAAGTGTGAGGGTCTAAGTAGTAAGATCCTCTTGTCCTACTCTCCACTCTCCTCCTTCAACCTCCTCTCTCTCCTATTTCCACCTCCTCTCTCTCATTCTTCCACCTCCCCTCTCCTCCTTTCACCTCCTCTCTCCTCTCCTTCCACCTCCTCCCTCTACTCCTTCCATCTCGTCTCTCTCCTCCTTCCACCTCCCCTTTCATTCTTCCACCTCCTCTGTCTCCTCCTTCCACCTTCTCTCTCTCTCTCTCCTCCTTCCACCTCCTCCCCCTATCCTCCTTTCACCTCCTCTCTCCTCTCCTTCCACCTCCCTCTCTACTCCTTCCACCTCCTCTCTCTCCTCCTTCCACCTCCTCCCCCTTTCCTCCTTCCACCTCCTCTCTCTCCTTCTTCCACCTCCTCTCTCTCATTCTTCCACCTCCTCTCTCCTCCTTCCACCTCCCCTCGCTCCTCCTTCCACCTCCTCCCTTTCTACTCCTTCCACCTCCTCCCTCTCTACTCCACCTCCCGTCACTACTCCTTCCACCTCATCTCTCTCCTCTTTCCACCTCTCTCATCTCTCTCTCCTCCTTCCATTTCCACTCTCTTTCAGTCAAATATACACACTTTTAGTGCTCATATTTCCCCCCTTATCAGGGACTGATTCAGATCTCAGGTGTGAGACCTGGGACACCAGGTGAAAGCTGCCCTGGCTAGTCAGTCAGTGAGGAATGAAAACTAGCAGTACTAGAGACCTGGAGGTTTGGATGTGAATATGCCTGGCCCTAAAGACTCCTACTGAACACACACAGAGATAACATCCGCTAGCACAGAGGGGGAGGGCTCGCACATGCACACACACAGAGAGATAAGTAAACAGTAGTCTGACGTAAACCAGTGGTGACTAATGCTGTGACGTCTACTAAACAGTCCTATGACCATGGTTAGAATACAGAATGAACAATACGCTCGAATGTGTCCTGTTGTTATGTGTGACTGTTATGTGCCCTGTTGTGTTCTCATCCCTCTATTCTTTGGTAGTAGTCTTCCTCCACCTAGTGGTGGTTAACCAACATGCTCCCACAGTGACTAGGCTCTACTACAGTGCAGCAAGAGAAATTAACCACATGTTGTAATACCTCTGGGCCCTGGTCAAAGGTAGGGCACTATAAAGGGAATAGGGTGCCATTTGTAACGCAAACTATGTGAGGTTAGAGAGAGAACTGTCTTCATTTCAGCTTCCTCCTATGATGTGGACAACACAACAAACAGTGTATGTGAACTATAATAAGGTGCACTTGGATTATGAAAACACTGCATGTGAAAAATGAGATGAGTTCTGTAGCAATATAGATTTCATTAAATTACTAGAGGGGATATGTCATAAACCCTCAAAGTTCCAGAATGGGGTGAAAATGGCAGACATTGTGGTCAGGGAAAAAACAAAACCAGTCTAATTGGAATGAATGGCAGTAAAGGCATAATCCTGGTTTTATGTATGCAGGAAAATCTTATATATTGGAAATTGTGTAATAGAATTACTGTCAACCTAAAATATTGTCATATAATCATGAATACAGTTTATACGGGTTTTAAAACATTTGCAGTATAAAAAAAAGACTTAGATATATGTAAACAGACCATCAATGTCTACGTTTGTTTTCTTGGAAAACAGACTGATATTATATGATACAATATCAGTACTTGTAGCATTTACAACTTGTCCAAATCCTATCATCAACTGATTTCAGCCGGTATATGGCTGTGGATTGACTGCATTGTCTGAATAGAATGTCGGCAGTTAATTTGAAACATTTATGGAATCATTCCTCTAAAATTAGCTGACAAGCAAACACACATACAGTGCAGATAAATTCTTCAAATTCATTATCTGACACTATCTTATCACAGCACTGGCAAACCATGGTTGACAAACTCCCTGACCAAAATGGCTGACCTTTATCTGTAGGATTTAGACATGTTGTAAATGCTACAAGTACTGATATTGTATCATATATCACTCTGTTTTCCAAGAAAACAAATATAGACATTGATGGTCTGTTTACATATATTTTAGTGTTTGAAATTCTGCAGGACGAAATCTCTTGAGATGCACCCTCTCGTTTTCAAGTGTACAAATGAAAAAAACTAAACAAACAATACTTAGTAACAAGAATAATATGGCAATTACTGTCTAATAATAATGAAATATATATAAAAAATACATACATTAACAGAATAATAGGGCTACAAGTAAAACTACTGCTCCAACTACTAATACAACTAATAAAACTAAGTACCTATAATATATACATAAACTCAGCAAAAAAAAGAAAGGTCCTCTCCCTGTCAACTGTGTTTATTTTCAGCAAACTTAACATGTGTAAATATTTGTATGAACATAACAAGATTCAACAACTGAGACATAAACTGAACAAGTTCCACAGACATGTGACTAACAGAAATTGAATAATGTGTCCCTGAACAAATGGGGGCCAAAATCAAAAGTAATAGTCAGTATCTGGTGTGGCCACCAGCTGTCCTCACCCTCCGATCCAACAAGTCCCAGACGTGCTCAATGGGATTGAGATCCGGGCTCTTCGCTGGCCATGCCAGAACACTGACATTCCTGTCTTGCAGGAAATCACGCACAGAACGAGCAGTATGGCTGGTGGCATTGTCATGCTGGAGGGTCATGTCAGGATGAGCCTGCAGAAAGGGTACCACATGGGGGAGGAGGATGTCTTCCCTGTAACGCACAGCGTTGAGATTGCCTGCAATCACAACAAGCTCAGTCCGATGATGCTGTGACACACCGCCCCAGACCATGACGGACCCTCCACCTCCAGAATACAGGCCTCGGTGTAACGCTCAGTCCTTCGACGATAAACGCAAATCCGACCATCACCCCCGGTGAGACAAAACCGCAACTCGTCAGTGAAGAGCACTTTTTGCCAGTCCTGTCTGGTCCAGCGACGGTGGGTTTGTGCCCATAGGCGACGTTGTTGCCGGTGATGTCTGGTGAGGATCTGCCTTACAACAGGCCTACAAGCCCTCAGTCCAGCCTCTCTCAGCCTATTGCGGACAGTCTGAGCACTGATGAAGGGATTGTGCGTTCCTGGTGTAACTCAGGCAGTTGTTGTTGCCATCCTGTGCCTGTCCCGCAGGTGGGATGTTCGAATGTACCGATCCTGTGCAGGTGTTGTTACACATGGTCTGCCAATGCGAGGATGATCAGCTGTCCGGCCTGTCTCCCTGTAGCGCCGTCTTAGGCGGCTCACAGTACGAACATTGCGATTTATTGCCCTGGCCACATCTGCAGTCCTCATGCCTCCTTGCAGCATGCCTAAGGCGCATGTACACAGATGAGCAGGGACCCTGGGCATCTTTCTTTTGGTGTTTTTCAGAGTCAGTAGAAAGGCCTCTTTAGTGTCCTAAGTTTTCATAACTGTGACCTTAATTTCTAACCGTCTGTAAGCTGTTAGTGTTTTAATGACCGTTCCACAGGTGCGTGTTCATTAATTGTTTATGGTTCATTGAACAAGCATGGGAAACAGTGTTAAAACCCTTTACAATTAAGATCTGTGAAGTTATTTGGATTTTTACGAATTATCTTTGAAAGACAGGGTCCTGAAAAAGGGACGAGTTTACATACAAATATCTTCACATGGTGATGTTTCTATTAGCTAGTTAAAAACACAAACTGCTTGTTCTTAACATTTGAAAAATGGCTCTTAAATTCACTGTGAATCCAGTCAGTTGGGTACATCTCATGATGTACCCTTGGAATGTGTAATGGCTGCTGTTGTCGAAATAAGTAATGTGAGTCTTGTAAAGTTAGGTGCTCCTTAAATTTAAGTTGATACATTTAAAAAAAAATGTGTTACCAATGCAGTTGTCTTCTGTTTGGGAGTGACAGCCCGTTTAGTGATTCAGGCAATGTGTCTTATAATGGCATCATACGAAGGTTCATGTCCATTCTAGTATTCTAATTCCTAACTCTGTCTGTACAGTGAGGGAAAAAAAGTATTTGATCCCCTGCTGATTTTGTACATTTGCCCACTGACAAAGAAATGATCAGTCTATAATTTTAATGGTAGGTTTATTTGAACAGTGAGAGACAGAATAACAAAAAAATCCAGAAAAAACACGTGAAAAATGTTAGAAATTGATTTACATTTTAATGAGGGAAATAAGTATTTGACCCCTCTGCAAAACATGACTTAGTACTTGGTAGCAAAACCCTTGTTGGCAATCACAGAGGTCAGACGTTTCTTGTAGTTGGGCACCATCTCAAGAGGGATTTTGTCCCACTCCTCTTTGCAGATCTTCTCCAAGTCATTAAGGTTTCGAGGCTGACGTTTGGCAACTCGAACCTTCAGCTGCCTCCACAGATTTTCTAAGGTCTGGAGACTGGCTAGGTCACTCCAGGACCTTAATGTGCTTCTTCTTGAGCCACTCCTTTGTTGCCTTGGCCGTGTATTTTGGCCGTGTATCATTGTCATGCTGGAATACCCATCCACGACCCAATTTCAATGCCTTGGCTGAGGGAAGGAGGTTCTCACCCAAGATTTGACGGTACATGGCCCCGTCCATCGTCCCTTTGATGCGGTGAAGTTGTCCTGTCCCCTTAGCAGAAAAACACCCCCAAAGCATAATGTTTCCACCTCCATGTTTGACGGTGGGGATGGTGTTCTTGGGGTCATAGGCAGCATTCCTCCTCCTCCTAACAAGGCGAGTTGAGTTGATGCCAAAGAGCTCCATTTTGGTCTCATCTGACCACAACACTTTCACCCAGTTGTCCTCTGAATCATTCAGATGTTCATTGGCAAACTTCAGACAGGCATGTATATGTGCTTTCTTGAGCAGGGGGACATTGCGGGTGCTGCAGGATTTCAGTCCTTCACGGCGTAGTGTGTTACCAATTGTTTTCTTGTTGACTATGGTCCCAGCTGCCTTGAGATCATTGACAAGATCCTCCCGTGTAGGCTGATTCCTCATCGTTCTCATGATCATTGCAACACCACGAGCTGAGAGGGAGATTGACAGTTCTTTTGTGTTTCTTCCATTTGCGAATAATCGCACCAACTTGTCACCTTCTCACCAAGCTGCTTGGCGATGGTCTTGTAGCCCATTCCAGCCTTATGTAGGTCTACAATCTTGTCCCTGACATCCTTGATTGATTGCTTCTGTGGACAGGTGTCTTTTATACAGGTAACAAGCTGAGATTAGGAGCACACTCTTAAAGGGAGTGCTCCTAATCTCAGCTCGTTACCTGTATAAAAGACACCTGGGAGCCAGAAATCTTTCTGATTGAGAGGGGGTCAAATACTTATTTCCCTCATTAAAATGCAAATCAATTTATAACATTTTTCACATGCGTTTTTCTGGATTTATTTGTTGTTATTCTGTCTCTCACTGTTCAAATAAACCTACCATTAAAATTATAGACTGATAATTTCTTTGTCAGTGGGCAAACGTACAAAATCAGCAGGTGATCAAATACTTTTTTCCCCTCACCGTAGCACCCTAATAATGGTGAGGTTACTTTAAAGGCATTGTCACTTCCTCCCCCTGGTCCACTTCCTACTGACTCCACATAGAATTAGAATTATCAGAACAGACATTCCTGATTAATGCAAACTTTGTGGCTTTGGATAAAAGTGATCTAAGAGCTAATAATAATTCTATTGCAACAAGTCCTGCTCTGCCGCCATGTTGAGTCAGTTATAAAAATTATAATGAGTTATAATGAGTCATGTCTCTTCGCTCTAACTCTATGTCACTTCCTCTTCTTCTTCCTCCTCGGGCAGGTTGCCGGGGCAGGGCTCCATTGTTACTGCGACGGCCATTCCACTGCGTCCTAGCAACATGTTGGTGATGGACGTCCACTGGTTGGTGTCAGGGCAGTAACTCTCAACACTGGACAGAAACCCTGTGGAGTTAAAACCACCTGGAGGCGGGAGGGAGGGAGAGAGGTATGGAGGGGGAGAGATAGAGAGAGAGAGTAAGAGGGATGGAGGGGCAGAGAGAGGAAAACAGGATGAGTGAATCAAAGGCTCAGCAGGAGCAACATGGTATCTGGTTCTAAAGTTGGCCAAACTCTCCAGAGAAATGGCAGGTTTCTCCAGACTCACCCAGTACGAAGATGCGTCCCTGGTAGATGGTGACCCCATGAGCGCTGCGGCAGTGCTGCATGGAGGCCACTGGCTCCCACACATCTCTGGTTACACTATACCTCTCCATAGAGCTGAGCTGGGTATGACCGTCATACCCTCCTACTGCATACAGGTACGAGTCCACACACACCACACCTACACACACACACACAGAGAGAGGGAGAAACAGAGAGAGAGAGACGTTATCCACACACCTTGACAGGTGTATACACACAGAAACACACACACACACACACTCACCCAGTCCGCTGCGTACAGTGGTCATGGGGGCCAGTTGGTGCCAGGTGTTGGAATCGGGGTGGAACCTCTCTGCTGTGTTCCAGCGGTTCTGGCCGTCGAACCCCCCCACCACGTACAGAGACCCCCCACAACCTGCTACCCCCGCCCCCAGACGGGCTACTGACATGGGGCTCACAAACACCCAGCGGTTCGCCTCTGGGTCATACCTGGCAGAGAGAGAGAGAGAGAATGTATGGTTGTTATTGTCTTAAAGCTGAAATATGTAACTTTTTGGGCGACCCGACCAAATTCACATAGAAATGTGAGTTAAAGAAAGCAAGTCTAAGAAGCAGTAGATCTGTTCTATGTGCGTTATTTCTATGCTTCCCATTCTTAAGTTTCGCTTTTGCATCTTTTACTTTCGGTTTTGTACACCAGCTTCAAACAGATGAAAATACAATATTTTTGATTATGGAAAAAAAAAATCACAGCGGTTAAGATGGTACAATGATTCTCTACACTATACTTGCTTGTTTTGTCACATAAATTGAAATTAGGCAAATTTCTGCAAAGTGCAACTTCAGTGCTCATCATCATTGTTATCATCATGACCTGTGTGCATGGGACTGTAGTAGCTATCAGAGTGTGAGTTACATAGTATAACTAACTCATTGTATAGGAGCCAGGTAATTTACAGTGGATTAACTAAAGCTACACGCTTTGTGCGGTGTCTAGTAACAAGCTTTGTGGGAGGATGGGAGAGCAGCGGAGAGGAGAGGCAAGGGTGGATGGATGGAAGGAAGATAGAAAAAAGGCAGGAAGGACACAAAGCTTCTCTGATGTATTCTACCAAAGCCACGGGTCCTGTAACGACATTCCGGTGAAGATGATTTCCTACCTGTTAGCCGCTCAGCAGCAAGTTGTGAAGAATTCCCAGACGGATTGACATTCCTTGGAAGTGGGTACCAACACAGCCGGACCAAAGGCTGTCACACTAATTAGTCCCCTACATTGGGCTCAGGAATTTCTACATTATCTTGGGGAATTTACACTACCGCTCACTCTCTTTCTGCTCTCTCTCCTCTTTCTGTCTTCTCTCCTCTACATCCCCCCCTTCTCCTCACTATTTCTCTCTCCTCCCCCCTCCTCACCTCTCCACGGTGTTATGATGTGTGGACCCCTGGGACCCCCCCACGGCGTAAATGCTCCCGTCCACCACGGCCACCCCCACCCTATTCCTGGGGGTGTTGAGGGAGGCGTGCTGGCTCCACTGATTGGTCATGGGGTTGTAGCAGCACAGGGAACTGGACTCAGTGTTGTTCTGTAAGGACAGGTTCCTGCCTCCCACCTGAGAAATGAGGGAAAGAGGGAGGGAGGGAAGGATGGATGGAGAGGGGGAGGGGTTAGATAGACAGACAAGGCTGTAAAAAGCAAGGTGTGTGCAGGCGTTCGTGTACCGTGTAGAGCAGGCCAAACAGCACACAGGAGCCCAGGCCACTGCAGGGAGAGCCCATGTCAGCTAGCTTCAGCCAGACGTTCCTACCAGGGTCATAGGCCTCCATAGAAGACAGAGAGTGCTGCCGATACCTGGGATGGAACACAGGAGGATCAGATAGTACATAACCATAATAGGATTATATCATCATATCATCCAATTCCAATTATTGTATCGTGTCCTCCGCTCTACTATCCTACTACACCCCATCCCATCATATGTTTGTAGAGTACCCTCCGGCTACGTAGATAAGCTGTGTTCCACGGTGAGGCGCAGGGGGGAGGGGCTTCCTCAATGCCATTTCCTGGAATATCTTAGACAGGAAGTCTCTACAGGAGTTGGCCTGGAATGAAGGAACATATCAATCAATCCCAGCAGCCGGTCATAGATGAATAGACGACATAGGTTTCATAGATAGAGACTTGCCTTGCTGAGGATGGGGCAGGACTGGAGCTGTATCTTGATGAACTTGGGAGGCAGAGCGTAGACGTGGAGAGCATTGAGGAGGGCGTGGAGATACGGAGCTCTGCTCTCCACGTCCCATCGCACCCAGTCTGTACAGGCCTTGTACACCTGACATCAAGGAGCTCATGGTCAGACTTTGGCAGACGGTTATCTTGATTTTCACACAGAAATATGCATATAAGTGAAGTATATAAATATACACCTCAGGATAAACCATGTTTATAGAATATAAATCAAATCCATACCTCTGACTCACAGAGCACCTTGAGGCTGTCCTGGCTGATGAGCTCCAACAGCTGACAGTGAGACAGACTGAAGAACTCCTCCTCTTTGGTTACCTGGGGTACGGACAAATAGACACACAGTCAACACGCGTCACATGCTCACACACACAAACACAGTCCGTCAATAAAGCATTTCTATGTCCGACTAAGCACACTGTTGTTGTCTATAGGGAACAGGTGACGTCAGGGGACCCTTCACCAAACAACAGTTGCAGACTTCACATGGTCTTATACAACATTGATAAAACTTACCAACCTTGACTTTTTCATGACGTGTCTCTTGTACACGTACTGCTTAACTGAGATGTGTGTATACAAGTCCAGGGTCTGAGCCTCATAAAGTGCATCATATCTGAACAGGTGTCGTTTCAGAATGAGGGGAGCTAAAGCTCTGCCTGTGTTGCTGTTCTGTCTGTCTGGGGCATGGACTCAGGAGGAGAGTGGAGGGTGTTCTGTATGTCTGGAACATGGACTCAGGAGGAGAGTGGAGGGTGTTCTGTATGTCTGGAACATGGACTCAGGAGGAGGGTGTTCTGTCTGTCTGGAACATGGACTCAGGAGGAGAGTGGAGGGTGTTCTGTCTGTCTGGGGCATGGACTCAGGAGGACAGTGGAGGGGTCAGAGAGAGTGACATCACTCAACAGGGACACAGTGCAGGGAGAGAGAGCAGGGTGAGTGAGGTTCAGCCACCAAAAGTGGCTTTCTCTGCTGGTTTGAGCCACAATGGACCTGTAGGCCCCTTCAATAATGTCACCAGCCTGGTCTACACCAGTCATCACCGACATCGGCAAGGCCTACGACCAGGCAACAGGTATGCATATAAGTCACGTTACGGCCCAACCATATAGACTGTTTTTGATTGACACTAGTCTAGGAGTTCAAGCTATATTAAAGCCTGTATGCAAAATGTTCTTGTCCTCTGCTCCAGGTATCTCCACACCACCAGTAAGAGGAGTCTACTACTTGAGATTCACTGCCATGAACAACTTTCCATTGCCTTCAGAAAGTATTCACACCCCTATACCTTTTCCATATTTTGTTGTGTTACGGCTTGAATAAAAATGCAATTTTGTTTGTAGAACATTGAAAAGCTGAAATGTCTTTTAGTCAATAAGTAATCAACCCCCTCTTTATGGCAAGCCTAAATAAGTTCAGGAGTAAGACTGTGCTTAACAAGTCACATCATCATTTACATGGATTCACTCTGTGATGAATAATAGTGTTTAACATGATTTTTGAATGACTACCTCATCTCTGTACCGCACACATACATATAATTGTAAAGTCCCACTTTGAGCATGGTGAAGTAATACATTAGGCTTTGGATGATGTACCAATACACCCAGTCACTACAAAGATGCACGTGTCCTTCCTAACTCAGTCGCCAGTGTCACATCTGCTCCTGCTACGCCCTCTGGTGTTCATCCGGTGTCGTCTTAACCTGCAGTCACTCCCCCAGTACAGTCTCTCCCTCTCTGTGGGATTGTGTGGTTGGAGACAGGTGTGCTGGAGTCAGAGCAAATCCCTGTCAGCTGCAACTCGTTCCATATCAAGACCTCTACAAACACTCAGTCCGGCCACTTCTACTCTGCCAGGTCGTAATCTCTGCTCAGTCAATCATTATTCTAGCCATTTATGATTACTCAGATCCTGTTACTCTGCTTTGCCTGTTTTCCTGCCTGACACTGTTTATATTCTCATTGCAGTAACCGCTCTGTCTCTGGCTCCTGTCTCCTGTTCCACATCTCACCACCACTACCTTGGACTCCCCCTCATGACCTGTTTACCCTGTCCAACTCAGCCAACTCCAACCTCAGTCTCCTCATCTGGTTTTCCTGCAACTCATCCGAGCTTCCCCCTGATCTGCACTCCATATCTCTCAGATTCACAATAAATATTTTCGTTCATTCATCCCTGTTTCCTCATCTGAGTCCGCTCTTGGGTTCCCCTGTTCGCTCCGCTTAACAGTATGATCAGGCCATGAGATGAACCCAGCAGACTCCACTACTCTTCACCAAATTCTTGTTGGACAAGGCACACTTCTTGAGCAACAACCAAGCCCTGAAAACCCTGATGGAGAACATCAAGGATTTTTCACAGAGCCTGTCGGACCTACACGTCCGAACCTCCGCCCAGAGTTCACAACCAGTCTCAAGTCCCTCTTCTTCTTCTTCGCTATGATGGTAATCTTGGCGCTTGCAGAGCCTTTCTTGTGCAATGTTCATTAGTATTTGAGCAACAGCCCTACTCTTATGCTAGTGAACAAGCCAAGATTTCTGATTGGCTGCCTTCGGGGGAGCGGCGCTTTCCGGGGCTACTGCGGTGTGGGAGAGACAGTCACCTATCTGCTTCTCCTACAGTGGATTTACAGATGAGATGAGGAAGGTCTTCGACCACCCGGTCGGTGGAAAGGATGCTGCTAAACGACTTCTGTCCCTTCGTCAAGGCCCCCAGAGTGTGGCTGAAATGGCATGTGAGTTCCGTACCCCCTCGCCGCAGAGAGCGGATGGAATGACGAGGCTCTTCAGGGAGCATTCCGGAACTCACTCACTGAGACCCTCAAGGACGAGTTGGTGTCCAGAGAGGAGCCTGATGGACTTGACAAATTCATTTCTCTCGCTATCCGCATTGACAACAGCCTCCATGAGCGTCGGAGGGAGAGGGGAGGTAGGGTTATATGTCCCATAACATCTGCTTCAGTGCCTTGCTCACTTTCTCTGACTTCATCACATCTCCAGGCATGTTCTAAGCCTGAACCCATGCAGCTCGGCCGGACCCGTCTATCTCCAGAGAAGAGGCAGCTGTGTATCAGTACTAGGAGCTGTCTATATTGTGGCCAGGTTGGTCACCTAGTCTCCACTTGTTCCCTGTGTCCAGCAAAAGAGGGGGCTCAGCAGTAGTGGGGGATATACTGTTGAGCCAGATCGCCTGCCCATCATCTCCCAGACCCCTGCTTGAGGCCAACCTTGTGTGGCAGAGCCAGGCTTTTCCTCTGCCTGCTCTCATCGACTCAGGCGCCGACGAGAGCTTTCTGGACCGAGGGATCGTTAATCAGTTAGGTCTGGACACTGTTTCGCTTGATTCACCTCTGAACGCTCTCAATGGAAAGCTACGCTTACGTGTTTTGAAGAGAACTGTTCCAGTTATCCTGCGTCTCTCTGGAAATCACCAGGAAAATATCAGTTTCCACATAATTGACTGTTCTCACTCACCTCTGGTTCTGGGCCATCCATGGTTAAAGCTACACAACCCACAGATTGACTGGTCCACCGGAGGGGTAACTACATGGAGTACATTTTGTCATTCTAATTGTCTACATTCTGCCCTTACACCTGCCTTATCTACACCCCAGTCCATTCCTGAACCCCCAGACCTGTCTTCTGTTCCTCCTGAGTATCACGGTCTAGCTCCTGTATTCAGTAAGCACCATACCCCATCTCTGCCACCTCATGTTGTATAACCTCTCTCGCCCAGAGCAAGAGGCCATGGAAGAATACATCCAGGACTCCTTGGCTGTCGGACATGTCAGGCCTTCTTCCTCTCTGGTGGGAGCTGGGTTTTTCTTTGTCAAGAAAAAGGATGGATCACTGAGGCCATGCATAGACTTCCGTGGGTTGAATAGTATCACTGTAAGGAACAAGTATCCCTTGCCACTCATCAGTGCTGCTTTTGCCCCCCTCCATGGGGCCACAGTGTTTACTAAACTGGACCTCCGGAATGCCTACCACCTTGTCCGCATCAGAGAAGGGGACAAGTGGAAGACGGCGTTCAACACACCACTGGGACATTTCAAGTATTTAGTCATGCCTTTTGGCCTCACTAACGCCCCTGCTGTTTTACAGAGCCTTGTTAATGATGTCCTGAGGGATGTCATTGGGTGTTTTGTTTTTGTCTATGTGGATGACATTCTTATTTTTTCGAAGGACCTTGAGGCTCACAAGCAACATGTTCTCCAAAGGCTGTTGGAGAATAAGCTGTTTGTTAAGGCGGAGACATGTGAGTTTCATGTTCCCTCTGTGTCCTTCTTGGGTTACATTATTGATCAAGGACAGCTACGAATGGACCCTGCCAAGTTTAGGGCAGTCACAGAGGGCCAATTTCTAGACTATTCATCTGTGACTACAGTTGTTTGGCAGCTCCTCTCACCACCACCTCCACTACATTCCACTGGTCCCCTGAGGCAGCGTTCCGGGAACTCAACCACCGCTTCACTTCTGCTCCAATCCTTACCCAGCCAGACTCAGAGCTCCAGTTTGTCCTTGAGATGGACGCTTCCGACACTGGAATAGGTGCAGTCCTGTCTCAACGTTCTCCCTCGGATCAGAAGCTCCATCCTTGTGCCTTCTTGTCCCGCAAGCTCTCCCCTGCAGAAAGAACTTTTGACATGGGTAACCGGGAACGTCTGGCTGTTAATTTGGCCCTTGAGGAGTGGCGTCACTGGTTAGAGGGTTCGGTCCTTCTCTTCATTGTGTGGACAGATCACAAAAATCTAGCCTACATCCAGACCGCCAAACGTCTGAACTTTTGGAAGACTCAACTTCACACTCACTTATCGCCCCGGATCTAAGAATACTAAGCCTGACGCCCTCTCCCGTCATTTCACAGCAGACAACACAGGTTCCGAGCCAGAAACCATTATGCCTTCCTCCTGCATCGTTGCTGCTGTCTCCTGGGAGATTGAGTCCCGTGTTCGTCAGGCTCAGTTAAACCAGCCTGATCCTAGAAAGGGTCCTTGTAAAGCTACGTTTGTGCCAGATTCAGTTCGTTCTGATGTTCTTCAATGGGCCCATTCTACTCACCTCACCTGTCACCCTGGCACGAACCGGACTGTCGCCTTTCTACGTAAGGGATTTTGGTGGCCCACCATGGAGAAAGATGCTCGGGAATTCATCTCAGCCTGCTCGGTCTGTGCCCGGAACAAACTCCACCAAACCCACATCTGGTCTGCTTTGCCCTCTTCCCATACCCAGTCGCCCCTGGTCACACATTGCTCTGGACTTCGTCACTGGCCTTCCCCCATCGAATCGCAACTCAGTTATCCTCACTATTGTTGACCGATTTTCCAAAGCGGCTCACTTCATTCCCCTCTCCAAGCTTCCTTCCTCCCGGGAAACTGCGGACCTGCTGGTATCCCATGTTTTGAGGCTGCATGGCATCCCTGTTGATCTTGTTTCTGACAGAGGACCCCAGTTTACTTCCCAGGTATGGAGAGCCTTCTGCACAGCTCTGGGTATTAATATTAGCCTTTCATCTGGATATCACCCCCAGACCAACGGCCAGACCGAGCGGGCCAACCAGGAGTTGGAAACTGCCCTACGCTGTGTGACTTCGGCTAACCCTTCCTCCTGGACTGCTCAGCTACCCTGGGTGGAGTATGCTCACAACACCCTCATCAATGCCTCATCAGGTATGTCACCCTTTGAGTGTGCTCTGGGTTACCAACCTCCCTTGTTCCCTGCCCAAGAGGTCGATGTAGCGGTGCCCTCAGTACAGGACCACATACGCCGTTGTCATCGCACCTGGAGAAGGGCCTGGGCTGCTCTTCGTGCCTCCGCCAGAACCCAATACCAAGCTAACCGTCGTCGTGCTTCAGCCCCAGTCTACACTCCAGGCCAAAAGGTATGGCTTTCATCTAAGGACTTGACCTTGAAAAATTAGCTCCCCATTTCATTGGCCCCTTTGAGATTGTTTGTGTCATAAACCCCATCTGCTGTGCATCTGAAACTCCCAGACTCTCTCAAAATTCACCCCAACTTCCATGTGTCCTTAATTAAACCAGTCTGCTCCAGTCCCCTGTCCCCTCCTGCAGCTGCTCCTCCACCACATCTGCTCATCGACCATCCTGCCTATACCGTCCAGCGGCTTTTGGATGTGCGCCGTCGCGGTTGGCAGTATCTGGTGGACTGGGAGGGATATGGTCCTGAGGAGCACTGCTGGGTGCCCCGTCGTCACATTCTGGATCCCTCCCTTGTACAGAATTTTCATACCTCACACCCTGACAAGCCGGGTCATGCGCCAGGTGGCGTCCGTAGGGGAGGGGTGTTCATCACCCTTCCAGCTGCAACTCGTTCCATATCAAGACCTCTACAAATACTCAGTCCGGCCACTTCTACTCTGCCAGGTCGTAATCTCTGCTCAGTCAGTCATTATTCTAGCCATTTATGGTTACTCAGATCCTGTTACTCTGCTTTGCCTGTTTTCCTGCCTGACACTGTTTATATTCTCATTGCAGTTACCGCTCTGTCTCTGGCTCCTGTCTCCTGTTCCACATCTCACC
Source organism: Brachymystax lenok tsinlingensis (assembly GCA_030435695.1). Taxonomy (NCBI): domain Eukaryota; kingdom Metazoa; phylum Chordata; class Actinopteri; order Salmoniformes; family Salmonidae; genus Brachymystax; species Brachymystax lenok. The sequence goes on from CM059814.1 coordinate 48,964,189, forward strand.
ACCACTACCTTGGACTCCCCTCATGACCTGTTTACCCTGTCCAACTCAGCCAACTCCAACCTCAGTCTCCTCTTCTGGTTTTCCTGCAACTCATCCGAGCTTCCCCTGATCTGCACTCCATATCTCTCAGATTCACAATAAATATTTTGGTTCATTCATCCCTGTTTCCTCATCTGAGTCCGCTCTTGGGTTCCCCTGTTCGCTCCGCTTAACAGCCAGAGAGGAAGGAAATTGCTCAGGGGTTTCACCATGAAACCAATGGTGATTCTTAACAGTTACAGAGTTTAATAGTTGAGAACTGAGGATGGATCAACAGCATTGTAGTTACTCTACAATATTAACCTAAATGACAGTGAAAAATATATAAGCCTGTACAGAATAAAAAAATATTCCAGAACATGCATCCCTTTTGCAATAATGCACTTAAGTAATACTGCAAAAAATGTGGAAAGAATGTGTTGTGTTTGGGGCAAATCCATCACTGAGTACCACTCTTCATATTTTCATGCATGGTGGTGGCTTCATCATGTTATGGGTATGCTTGTCATCGGAAAGGACTAGGTTGTTTTTTAGGATAAAAAGAAACAGAATAGAGCTAAGCACAGGCAAAATCCTAGAGGAAAATCTGGTTCAGTCTTTCCAACAGTCACTGGGAGACAAATTCACCTTTCAGCAGGACAATAACCTAAACCACAAGGCCAAATATACACTGGAGTTGTTTACCAAGATGAGATTGAATGTTCCTGAGTGGCCTAGTTAGTTTTGACTTAAATTAGCTTAAATCTATGGCAAGATTTGAAATTGGCTTTCTAGCAATGATAAACAACCAACTTGACAGTGCTTAAAGAACCTTTCAAATTAAAATGGGCAAATATTGTACAATCCAGGTGTGCAAAGCTCTTAAGAGACTTACCCCAAAACACTTACAGCTGTAATCACTGCCAAAGGTTTTTCTAACATAAATTCTCTGTTAAATCAATTAAATCAAATTTAAACCCACTTTGTAACAACAAAACGTGGAAAAAGTCTAAAGGTCAGAGAATCCTGTATAATTAAAGCCTGACGATAAGCATAAGCACATTTGTATTGCTTTCACTCTGGAACTAATGAAGGGTGTATATACTGTGTACATGCGTAACCCTACATTGTGGAAGCTCTGGGATTCCTACGAAAACCATAACCCCTTCAGCGGCTTCCTGCTCTTCACAGTGTGAAAACATCATGGATGCTGTAATGGTCTCTAGTGAAGAGTCTGTATGTCAGGGCCTATTGGAGCCACAATGGTTTTTCTAACATCTATCAACAAAAGGCAAAATCATATTTTTCTCGTTGATGTTTTATTGTCTTTATGACACCATGCTAAAATAGCTCATGTGTACAGCAATATGACATCTGCTTGACAGACAGCAACATTATTTTGGCCCAAATCCAGCCCACATCTGAAAGGTTACTTCAAGTCACTTCAAACACATAGCCAGCCATATTGGCTACATTATGTGAGTGAGATACAAAGTGTGTGTGTGTGGTTCCTACCTCGTTGAAGTGTGTGTTGATGTACTCGCGGCTCCTCAGGTGCAGCTCGGTGCAGCCAATCTCCTCAGCGAAGCGAGCGATGCCGATCACGTTGGCTGGCTCCAAGTTTTTAGTGAGGTAGTCACAGCAAGCCTTAGCCACGTCTTCTATCTGGTACCTGACACACACACACACACACACACACACACACACACACACACACACACACACACACACACACACACACACACACGTTCAATGAGGTGATCACAACACGCCTTAAAGGTACAGAAGGATTCATCATATAAGACACCAGGAAGCACTTTATATGTAGACCATCTACCAGTCCAATTATTTATGTCACCACATAGACTCTTACCTCATGGCGGCCAGTAGGACGTGCAGCACACACTTCTCCCCCACGGTGATGCGTGAGGTGTAGGCGAAGTCAATGAGCCTCCCTACCACCAGGGGGCAGACATCACGTAGCGTCACCTCGGAGGCGTGGCACTCCTTAAAGTTGCTGGTGAACATGGCTTTGAAGTATGGGCTGCAGGACGCCAGCACCACTTTATGCACCTGAGGTTGGGAGGGGAGGTGTGGCCAATCTTATACATGTGGGTGGGGTGTAGGCTTTTACTCCAACCAAGCAGTAAAACACCTGATTCAACTAATAAAATATTTTACAGCCTTTTACTTTGATGAGCAAACCCCTGGAGTAATGCACAAGGATAACGCTATATTTTACAGTCAAGTATCACCTTATACAGCTTTATAAGTAGGAACAAAGAGCAGCCCTCTCACCTTGAAGTCGGCAGTTGTGTCCTTATAGGTGACGTGTAGGGTGATGTCACACAGCATCTCGTGCCTCCTGAAGTCCTCCATGGCCTGCAGGGCTCTGGAGGGGTGGGTCTCTATGGTGTAGTCCAGGTACCCAGACCCCCTCATCGACGGCACCGCGATGGCAGAGAAATCTGCATCCCTGGTGAGGCGCTTCTTCCTGGGGCACAGCATCTTGACCGATGGGGTGGTGGAGGTTGTCCGAGTTTGTCTGTCTTAGGGACTGATTAATCAATCAATGGACTAAGTATTGATTTTCCCTGAATCTCCCAAGTCGACTTTTGCACCCGATTAATCCTTATTGAATGATTGTAACACAGTGCATAGTGCATAGTCACTCAACGCGTGATACTTATCAATACTACTAAACGTTCAGGAGGAGTGGGGTATTTCACGCAGTATCTGTTAATACAAATCAAAGTCCTATACAAGTAACAGCCACGTACCCCTCCATTTGTCCGATTTGATGATTGTAACTTCCATCCTCACTGTTGGCAGTATTTCCTCCAGAGTCAATGTGTTGATAATATTTTCACCTCTCTAGCATAGCTATCTAGGGGAGGTGTGGCAACACACACATCATCAACGCTAGTCAGTCAGATATCACAGAAGAAACTGGTCATGTTGCTGAGATTACTGATTTCTTCCAAAGACTTCTAGTTCAGTCCAGCAATTCCACATTCAGTCCAGAGATTCTAATTTTAGTCCAGATATGCCTAAATTAGTCTGTGATATTTCAGCTTTTGGTCCTGATATTCCTGGTTTAAGAACTATTCATATTTAGACCATGGAGTTCTAGTTTAGTCCAGTGATTCCATCTTTAGAGCAGATATTCCTGATTTAGTCCATGAGATTCCAGCTTGGTCCTTTGGTGTTGGGGTTCCAGTTCTGGGATTCAGGAATGAATCATTGGTTGGCCATTCTTCACTTGTTGTCCTCTAAATCCATTATGTCCAAGATAGATGACATCAGGGATGATCTGGTGGCTTCTGTTTGTCTGGGAGCAAATTAAGACAATATAGTCATTAGGAGAGACAGCATGTGTGTATCCAAATGAGTGTGTGTATATCAAATATTTTAACCCCCTTCCCTCATAATTTTAATTTGGGTAAAAATGTTTTGAGCTTGTAACATATCCTTTAAAATGTGCTTTGGCATACCTAATGAATAGAACACAGAAAGGTGACACCACTGTCTCTAAAACAAATGGTTTTCACCTCTTAAACTTTTGGAAATGAAGCTGTTCTGCTTGTAAAATGATGACCAACTTTACCCTCTTCATGTACACTGAACGAAAATATAATAACGCAGCATGCAACAATTTCTGAGATTTTACTGAGTTACAGTTCATATAAGAAAATCCGTCAATTGAAATAAAATAACATCAGGCCCTAATCTATGGATTTCACATGACTGGGTATACAGATATGCATCTGTTGGTCACAGATACAGTTGAAGTTGGAAGTTTACATACACTTAGGTTGGAGTCATTAAAACTCGTTTTTCAACCACTCCACAAATTTCTTGTTCACAAACTATAGTTTTGGCAAGTCGGTTAGGACATCTACTTTGTGCATGACACAAGTAATTTGTCCAGCAATTATTTACAGACAGATTATTTCACTGTATCACAATTCCAGTAGGTCAGAAGTTTAAAAAACACTAAGTTGACTGTGCCTTTAAACAGCTTGGAAAATTCCAGAAAATGATGTCATGGCTTTAGAAGCTTCTGATAGGCTAATTGACATAATTTGAGTCAATTGGATATATTGGATATATTTCAAGGCCTACCTTCAAACGCAGTGCCTCTTTGCATGACCTCATGGGAAAATCAAAAGAAATCAGCCAAGACCTCAGAAAAACAATTGTAGACCTCCACAAGTCTGGTTCATCCTTGGGAGCAATTTCCAAACACTTGAAAGTACCACGTTCATCTGTACAAACAATAGTACGCAAGTATAAACACCATGGGACCACGTAGCCGCCATACCGCTCAGGAAGGAGACGCGCTCTGTCTCCTAGAGATGAACATACTTTGGTGCGAAAAGTGCAAATCAATCCCAGAACAACAGCAAAGGACCTTGTAAAGATGCTGGAGGAAACAGGTATAAAAGTATCTATATCCACAGTAAAACAAGTCCTATATCGACATAACCAGATGAAAATGGCGCCTGATGAAATGGCAGCAGCTTTACGGGCGCCCAACTAATTGTGCAATTATGTGGGTTTTTTCGCGTTATTTGTAACTTATTTTGTACATAATGTTTCTGCAACCGTATCTTATGCAAAAAAAAGCTTCTGGATATCAGGACAGTGATCACTCACCTCGGATTAGACAAAGATTTTTTCTACAACAAGGAGGACGCACAAGACATTCTCCAAACACCCCACAGGGCCGACATCCCCGTTATTTACAAGAGGAAGCAACGCAGGTACTTACTTACTTACTGACTTTATTGTCCCCATGGGGAAATGTTGTTGCAGTGTCATGTACACATTTAAAGTGGCGTTTTAAATACAAAACAAAATTGACAATACAACATTCATAACAGTTACATACCAATAAAAAATTATAATAATAATAATAAAAAGATGGGAACATTAGCCCGAGCTATTTAGGAGGGATATCACACCTGGCACAAATGATTTTCTAGTTCTGTTTTTCCTGCTGAGGGGTGCCCTATACCTGCACCTAGAGGGGAGTAGTTCAGTTCTTTTTGAGAAAGTACAGTCTCTGTTGGCTCTTTTTGAAGATCAGGTCTGTACATTTACTCCACTGAAACTTATTGTCCAAAAGGACACCCAGATATTTGTATTCCTCTGCAATCTCTATATTCTGACCTCTGATAGATGTTGCAGAAGTAGGTGTTGTACGCTTCCTGAAGTCTATGCACATCTCTTTGGTCTTGTATTGAGGACCAAGTGTGATTCGTCACACCACTCTACAAAGTCATCTAGGACCGGGCCATGATGTTCCTCGTCATCATGCAACAGGCTGATCAAGGCTGTGTCATCAGCCAACTTAACGAGGTGTCTGTCAGGATGGGAACTAGGACAACTATTAGTGTACAAGATGTACAGGAGTGGGGACAAAACACATCCCTGAGGAAAGGCTGTGTTGGTATTGTGTATGTCTGACACGTGGGGACCTATTTTGACTTGCTGTGAGCGTTGGCTCAAGAAGTCCAAAAGCCACAAAACCAGCCCCCCATCTAAGGAGAAGTCCCAAATCAAATCGAATTTTATTTGTCACATACACATGGTTAGCAGATGTTAATGCGAGTGTAGCGAAATGCTTGTGCTTCTAGTTCCGACCATGCAGTAGTATCTAACAAGTAATCTAACAAATTTACAACAACTACCTTATAAACACGAGTAAAGGAATGAATACGAGTATGTACATATAAATATATGGATGAGCGATGGCTGACCGGCGTAGGCAAGATTCAGTAGATGGTATGGAGTACAGTATATACATATGAGATGAGTAATGTAGGATATGTAAACATTATATAAATGGCATCGTTTAAAGTGGCAAGTGATACATTTATTTCATCCAATTATAATTATTAAAGTGGCTAGAGATTTGAGTCGATGGCCGAACGGCATAGGCAAGATTCAGTTGATGGTTTAGAGTACAGTGTCTACATTTCGATATGAGTAATGTCGGATATGTAAACATTATATACAAAATTGTTTAAAAAGTGGCTAGTGATACATTTGTTACACCCAATTCCTATTATTTAAAGTGGCTAGAGATTTAAGTCAGTATGTTGGCAGCAGCCACTCAATGTTAGTGATGGCTGTTTAACAGTCTGATGGCCTTGAGATAGAAGCTGTTTTTCAGTCTCTCGGTCCCAGCTTTGATGCACCTGTACTGACCTCGCCTTCTGGATGATAGTGGGCTGAACAGGCAGTGGCTCGGGTGGTTGTTGTCCTTGATGATCTTTTTGGCCTTCCTGTGACATTGGGTGGTGTAGGTGTCCTGGAGGGCAGGTAGTTTACCCCCGGTGATGAGTTGTGCAGTCCTCACTACCCTCTGGAGAGCCTTACGGTTGTGGGCAGAGCAGTTGCCGTACCAGGCAGTGATACAGCCCGACAGGATGCTCTCGATTGTGCATCTGTAGAAGTTTGTGAGTGTTTTTGGTGACAAGCTGAATTTCTTCAGCCTTCTAAGGTTGAAGAGGCGCTGTTGCGCCTACTTCACCATGCTGTCTGTGTGGGTGGACCATTTCAGTTTGTCCGTGATGTGTCCGCCGAGGAACTTAAAACTGTCCACCTTCTCCACTACTGTCCCGTCGATGTGGATAGGGGGGTGCTCCCTCTCCCGAATGAGTCTCTGTGCCAGAATGTAAGGCTGGATTGTGTTGAAGGCAGAAGAAAAGTCAACAAACAGAACCCTGACATGGGATTTGGCACCCTCTAGATGTCTATAGGGGCGGCAGGTAGCGGCAGGTCTATAGGGGCGGCAGGTAGCCTAGTGGTTAGAGCGTTGTATTTGTAACCGGAGGGTTGCAAGTTCAAATCCCTGAGCTGACAAGGAAAAAAATCTGTCGTTCTCCCCCTGAACAAGGCAGTTAACCCACTGTTCCCCGGGCGCCGAAGACGTGGATGTCGATTAAGGCAGCCCCCCGCACCTCTCTGATTCAGAGGGGTTGGGTTAAATGCGAAAGACACATTTCGGTTGAAGGCATTCAGTTTTACAACTGACTAATAATGGTGACTTTGACCTTTGACTTTATAGACCATGTTAAGGAGGGTAAGAATGGCATCATCAACTCCTCTGCTAGTCTGATAGGCAAACTGAAATGGGTCGAGAAGCTTCTGGGTGACACTGAGAATATGACTTTTCACAATTTTCTCAAGGCATTTCATTACTAAGGATGTCAAGGCAACAGGGCGGTAGTCATTCAGCACAGAGGGATTAGATTCTGTCACGATCGTTGGTATAATCAATGGACAAAGGCGCAACGTGCATTGAGTTCCACATTTTTAATAGTAAGTGGAACAATACAAAAACAATAACGAGGGCTCTCTATGGCCATGACATGACAGATGCTTTAGGAATTGGTATAATTATTGAGTTTTTCCACAATACTGGCACGTGTTCCTGGTCTACTGAGGATTGGAAAATGTCTGTAAAAAACACCAGCCAATTGTTCAGCACAGTGCTTTAACACATGTCCACTTATTTTGTCTGGGCCTGGGCTTTTGTATGCATTACATCCCCTGAACAACTTTAAAACATCAGACTGTTTAACAACAACCCTCTCAAACATTTGTCATGATGCTTCCATTTGTTTTACCTCCAACACAAGGTTGTCTGACTCAAATCTTGAGGAGAAAACATTCCGTTCATTAGCCATGTTCTGGCCCTCATATCTCCCAAGGTCAGCACTGGTTTTTCCCCTGCCTATGTGGGGGGCACTAGCCATGGATTTAATCCCTTGCCAGGCCACCCTTGCGTTTCCTGAGGAGAGGGTCCTCTCCACCCTTTGCTTGTATGCCTCCTTGTCCACCATTGTACATCTCTTAAAGCCTGTCTATCACCCTCAGCATAAACTGCCTTCTTCCTATCAAGTAGTGATTTTAGATGTTTTGATACCCAAGGCTTATTGTTAGGGAAGATTTTACAGGTTTTAGTAGGCACAACTGACTCAACACAGAAGTTCACATAGTCTGAAACAACATCTGTGAGTTCATCAAGATCAGAGCTGCTGTCCTCAAATACTGCCACATAGTACAGTCAAAACACCGCTGGAGACAAGTGATCGTGTTGTCATTCCAGATCTGGACAGTTTTAACTGTGTAATTCTCCCTCTCCAGGAGCCGACAGTAGGTTGGCCTGATGTAGACCACATTGTGGTCTGATGTCCCCAGGGGAGGTCTGGTGGAGACAGAGAACGCATTTGGTATTGTCCCATAGCACAAATCAAGAGTCCTATTTTTCCTAGTGTGACATTTCACATACTGGTGGTATGTGAGCAGGACTTTGTGCAAGGCACAGTTGTTAAAATCCCCTAAAATAAATTTGGGTGCGTCGGGGGAGATGGATTCCAGTTTCTGTGACAGATTATAAATAATCTCTGATGCCTTTGTTATATTAGCTTTCGGTCTTTGTACAGGGGACAAAGAGCCGGATGCCTGGTCAGGACCCGGAAAAGGCGAGTGGGAAAGCTGCCGCTATCGTCAATACTACTCACCAACGTGCAATCATTGGGCAATAAATTAGACGAGGTACGATCACGAATATCCTACCAACGGGACATCAAAAACTGTAACATCCTATGTTTCACGGAATCGTGGCTGAATGACGACATGGATATTCAGCTAGCGGGATATACGCTGCACCGGCAAGATAGAACAGCACACTCCGGATAGACGGGGAAGGGGGCGGTCTGTGCATATTTGTAAACAACAGCTGGTGCACGAAATCTAAGGAAGTCTCTAGATTTTGTTCGCCTGAAGTAGAGTATATTGTGATATATTTCAGGCCACTACTTGCCTAGAGAGTTTTCAGCTATACTTTTCGTGGCTATTTATTTACCACCACAGACAGATGCTGGCACTAAGACCGCACTCAGTCAGCTGTATAAGGAAATAAGCAAACAGGAAACCACTCACCCAGAGGCGGCGCTCCTAGTGGCCGGAGACTTTAATGCAGGGAAACTTAAATCAGTTCTACCAAATTTCTATCAACATGTTAAATGTGCATCCAGAGGGAAAAACATTCTACACACCTGTACTCCACACACAGAGATGTTTGTTTTAGTAGGCATCTCCCTCGCCCTCCATTTGGTAAATCCGACCACAACTCTATCCTCCTGATACCTGCTTACAAGCAAAAATTAAATCAGGAAGCACCAGTGACTTGGTCTATAAAAAAGTGGTCAGATGAAGTAGATGCTAAACTACAGGACTGTTTTGCTATCACAGACTGAAACTTGTTCTGGGATTCTTCCGGTGGCATTGAGGAGTACACCACATCAGTCACTGGCTTTATCGATAAGTGCATCGAGGACGTCATCCCCACAGTGACTGTACGTACATACCCCAACCAGAAGCCATGGATTACAGGCAACATTCGCACTGAGCTAAAGGGTAGAGCTGCCGCTTTCAAGGTGCAGGACTCTAACCCGGAAGCTTACAAGAAATTCTGCTATGCCCTGCGATGAACCATCAAACAGGCAAAGCGTCAATACAGGGCTAAGATTGAATCATACTACATCGGCTCTGATGCTCGTCTTATGTGGCAGGGCTTGCAAACTATTACAGACTACAAAGGGAAGCACAGCCGCGAGCTGCCCAGTGACACGAGCCTACCAGACGAGCTAAATCACTTCTATGCTCGCTTCGAGGCAAGCAACACTGAGGCATGCATGAGAGCATCAGCTGTTCCAGATGACTGTGTGATCACGCACTCCGTAGCCGACGTGAGTAAGACCTTTAAACAAGTCAACATACACAAGGCTGCAGGGCCATACGGATTACCAGGACGTGTGCTCCGGGCATGTGCTGACCAACTGGTAGGTGTCTTCACTGACATTTTCAACATGTCCCTGATTGAGTCTGTAATACCAACATGCTTCATGCAGACCACCATAGTCCCTGTGGCCAAGAACACAAAGGCAACCTGCTTAAATGACTACAGAGCCGTAGCACTCACGTCCGTAGCCATGAAGTGCTTTGAAAGGTTGGTAATGGCTCACATCAACACCATTATCCCAGAAACCCTAGACCCACTCCAATTTGCATACCGCCCAAACAGATCCACAGATGATGCAATCTCTATTGCACTCCACACTGCCCTTTCCCACCTGGACAAAAGGAACACTTATGTGAGAATGCTATTCATTGACTACAGCTCAGCGTTCAACACCATAGTGCCCTCAAAGCTCATCACTAAGCTAAGGATCCTGGGACTAAATACCTCCCTCTGCAACTGTATCCTGGACTTCCTGACGGGCCGCCCCCAGGTGTTGAGGGTAGGTAGCAACACATCTGCCACGCTGATCCTCATCACTGGAGCCCCCAAGGGGTGCGTGCTAAGTCCCCTCCTGTACTCCCTGTCCACCCCTCCAACACCATCATTAAGTTTGCAGACGACACAGTGGTAGGCCTGATCACCAACAATGATGAGATAGCCTATAGGGAGGAGGTCAGAGACCTGGTCGGGTGGTGCCAGAATAACGACCTATCCCTCAACGTAACCAAGACTAAGGAGATGATTGTGGAAAAGGAGGACCGAGCACGCCCCCATTCTCATCGACGGGGCTGTAGTGGAGCAAGTTGAGAGCTTCAAGTTCCTTGGTGTCCACATCAACAACAAAATAGAATGGTCCAAACACACCAAGACAGTTGTGAAAAGGGCACAACAAAGCCTATTCCCCCTCAGGAAACTAAAAAGATTTGGCATGGGTCCTGAGATCCTCAAAAGGTTCTACAGCTGCAACATCGAGAGCATCCTGACTGGTTGCATCACTGCCTGGTACGGCAATTACTCGGCTTCTGACCGCAAGGCACTACAGAGGGTAGTGCGTACGGCCCAGTACATCACTGGGGCTAAGCTGCCTGCCATCCAGGACTTCTACACCAGGCGGTGTCAGAGGAAGGCCCTAAGAATTGTCAAAGACCCCAGCCACCCCAGTCATAGACTGTTCTCCCTACTACCGCATGGCAAGTGGTACCGGAGTGCCAAGTCTAGGACAAAAATGCTTCTCAACAGTTTTTACCCCCCCAAGCCATAAGACTCCTGAACAGGTAATCAAATGGCTACCCAGACTATTTGCATTGTGTGCCCCCAACCCCTCTTTTTACGCTGCTGCTACTCTCTGTTTATCATATATGCATAGTCACTTTAACTATACATTCATGTACATACTACCTCAACTGGGCTGACCCCCCAGTGCTCCCGCACATTGGCTAACCAGGCTATCTATCTGCATTGTGTCCCGCCACCCACCAATCCCTTTTTTACTCTACTGCTACTCTCTGTTCATCATATATGCATAGTCACTTTAACCATAGCTACATGTACATACTACCTCAATCAGCCTGACTAACCGGTGTCTGTATGTAGCCTTGCTACTGTATATAGCCTTGTTACTGTTAATAGCCTCGCTACTGTATATAGCCTGTCTTTTTACTGTTTATTTTTTTTCTTACCTATTGTTCACCTAATACCTTTTTTGCACTATTGTTTAGAGCCTGTAAGTAAACATTTCACTGTAAGGTCTACACCTGTTGAATTCGGCGCACGTGACAAACTTTGATTGATTTGAACCTGAAAGGTCGCTCAGCAAGGAAGAAGCCACTGCTCCAAAACCACCATTAAAAAAAAAGCCAGACTACGGTTTGCAACTGCACATAGGGACAAAGATTGTTCTTTTTGGAGAAATGTCCTCTGGTCTGATGAACCCAAAATAGAACTGTTTGGCCATAATGACCATTGTTACATTTTGGAGGAACAAGGGGGAGGCTTGCAAGCCGAAGAACACCATCCCAACCGTGAAGCACGGGGGTGGCAGCATCATGTTGTGGGGGTGCTTTGCTGCAGGAGGGACTAGTGCACTTCACAAAATAGATGGCATCATGAGGGAGGAAATGATGTGGATATCAGTCAGGAAGTTAAAGCTTGGTCGCAAATGGGTCTTCCAAATGGACAATTACCCCAAGCATACTTCCAAAGTTGTGGCAAAATGGCTTAAGGACAACAAAGTCAAGGTATTGGAGTGGCCATCACAAAGCCCTGACCTCAATCCTATAGAAAATATGTGGGCAGAACTGAAAAAGCGTGTGCGAGCAAGGAAGCCTACCAATCTGTCTCAGTTACACCAGCTCTGTCAAGAGGAATGGGCCAAAATTCATCCAACTTATTGTGGGAAGCTTGTGGAAGGCTACCCAAAATGTTTGACCCAAGTTAAACAATTTTAATGGCAATGCTACAAAATACTAATTGAGTGTATGTAAACTTCTGACCCACTGGGAATGTGATGAAAGAATTAAAAGCGGAAATAAATCATTCTCTCTACTATTATTCTGACATTTCACATTTTTTAAATAAAGTGTTGATCCTAACTGACCTAAGACAGGGAATTTTTACTAGGATTAAATATCAGGAATTGTGAAAAACTGAGTTTAAATGTATTTGGTTAAGGTGTATGTAAACCGCTGACTTCAACTTTACCTTAACAAAAAGGTGGTAGGAGTCGTGGATCAGAAAACCAGTCAGTATCTGGTGTGAACACCATTTGCCTCATGCAGCGCGACACATCTCCTTCTCATAAAGTTGATCAGACTGTTAATTTTGGCCTGTGGAATGTAGTTCCACTCCTGTTCAATGGCTGTACGAAGTTGCTGGATATTGGTGGGAACTGGAACACGCTGTTGTACACGTCAATCCAGAAGATCCCAAACATCCTCAATGGATGACATGTCTCGTGAGTATGCAGGCTATGGAATAACTGGAACATTTTCAGCTTCCAGGAATTGTGTACAGATCCTTGCGAAATGGGGCTGTGCATTATCATGCTGAAACATGAGGGGATGGTGGCAGATGAATGGCACAATGGGCCTCTCTTCACAATGTTGACATCAGCAAACCGCTCGCCCACACGATGCCATCTGCCCGGTACAATTGAAACCGGGAATCATCCGTGAAGAGCACACTTCTCCAGCGTGCCAGTGGCCATCGAAGGTGAGCTTTTTTCCACTGAAGTCGGTTTCGACACCAAACTGCAGTCAGTTCAAGACCCTTGTGAGGAAAACGGGCACGCAGATGAGCTTCACCGAGATGGTTTCTGACCGTTTGTGCAGAAGTCCTTTGGTTGTGCAAGCCCACAGTTTCATCAGTTGTCCGGGTGGCTGGTCTCAGACGATCCTGCAGGTGAAGAAGCCAGATGTGGAGGTCCTGGGCTGGCGTGGTTACACCTGGTCTGAGGTTGTGAGGCTGGTTGAACGTACTGACAAATTCTCTGAAACGGCAGCTCTGGTGGACATTCCTGCAGTCAGCATGCCAATTGAATGCTCCCTCAACTTGAAACATCTGTGGCATTGTGTTGTGTGACAAAACTGCACATTTTAGAGTGGCCTTTTTTTCAGCTCATGAAAGATGGAACCAACACTTTACATGTTGCAAATATATTTTTGTTCAGTATGAATATGAAAAATTGCTATTGGGTAAACTATATGAGACCTCGAGCATAGTTTCACTTCCTTATGGCTTATAAATAGACAAGAGGACAAACAATCATACCAAAAATGGCATAGGCCTAGTGTGGTGTGTGTCACCCTACAGCTTGCCTGATCACGAGTCACAAGACTTAAACCCACCAGCCAGGAGAAAGAGGGGGGAGAGAGAGAGAAAGGGGGGGAAGGAAAGAGAGGGGATGGAAAGAGAGTGGTGAATGGCAAAAAGACAGAGGGGATAGAAAAAAAAGGGGGAGAGATCAAGAGAGAGTACTTCATATTCAAACCAGCCCCCACTACCTCCTATAAAGGTCCATTGTCCTGAGCTGTGTCCCCTGGTACTGAACTCCTGATCTGGCTTAAGGTTGTTTTGTTTTTTTATGAAAAAATCTGCAGAGCTTCAACTACTGAAACAAAGTTACACCGCTAACATACAGCACAAGTCAAAAGTTTGGACACACTTACTCATTCAAGGGTTTTTCTTTATTTTTACTATTTTCTACATTGTAGAATAATAGTGAAGACGTCAAAACTATGGAATAGCACATATGGAATCATGTAGGAACCAAAAAAGTGTTTTTAGATTCTTCAAAGAAGTCACCATTTGCCTTGATGAAAGCTTTGCACACTCTTGGCATTCTCTCAACCAGCTTCATGTGGAATGCTTTTCCAACAGTCTTGAAGGAGTTCCCACATATGCTGAGCGCTTGTTTTTCTTTAGTGATGGAGTGCTGCATCAGATGACCTGGCCTCTACAATCACCCTACCTCAACCCAATCAAGATGCTTTGGGATGAGTTGAACCACATAGTGAAGGAAAAGTAGCCAACAAGAGCTCAGCATATGTGGAAACTCCTTCAAGACTGTTGGAAAAGCATTCCACATGAAGCTGAAAAAGCATTCCTCATGAAGCTGGTTGAGAGAATGCCAAGTGTGCAAAGCTGTCATCAAGACAAAAGGTGGCTACTTTGAAGAATATCAAATATAAAATATACTTTGATTTGTTTAACACTTTTTTGGTTACTACATCATTCCATATGTGTTATTTCATAGTGTTGATGTCTTCATTATTATTCTACAATGTAGAAAATAGTAAAAATAAGGGAAAAACCTGGAATGAGTGGGTGTGTCCAAACTTTTGACTGGTACTGTATATGCTACAGAATGCAACAAATACTAGTTGAAACTAAGATGCAGTTTTACAGCAGACACTGTTCAAACACTGTGACAGTAGCCAAAAGTTAACCATTAACAGACTCAACAGTGGGTGTGTCCACGTGTAACAGAACCAACAAGAACACACACTGCTGTTATATCCCTGAGGGTTCCATCTCAATACTTTGAAGTGTCTTCCTCTCCTCCGCTCATCCCCTTCATCATTTAACAACCTGACTAGAGGCATTTACAACATGGTATTTGCTATGTCATAGCGTGACACTACAGTATTCACGCAATGCTGCTTCACACCTTTATCTATGTCAATAAAATAATTTCAGGCTAGAGGTTATATGCTGGGCAACCAAACATGGTCTGCAATTTAAACATTAACTGCCAATAAATAAGATCTCAATTGTTTCACTTCAGTTAAATTGGATTTGATGAAAATGTTGAATTATTTCATAACAGGATGTGCGCATGTACAGGAAGGAATTGATCAGCAATTGCCGTACCAGGCAGTACACACACACACACACACACACACACACACGCGCAACAGAGCAGAGGCATGTTTCAACATTAGGACTAATGAGAAGGTGGTTCTGACAGACAGGTGACTCACTACAACACTTATAGAATAGGATTGTGTGTGTGTGTCACTATTTTACACTGTCATAAGGTATCTTGCACAGACATATTTGACTACAAAGAAAATATATTTTTTCCAAGAACATAAAAGTCAACATACAAGTCAAACAATGATTAGATAATATATCAAACCATAGGCCCTAAAGCTGAACCCAGTTGTTACATAATAACTTCCTATGCAGGGAAAGGGTTACACTCCGTTCACTGGAACAACTGATAAAGTGCACATAATCTGAAACCACTCAAGAGTGTACTAATAATGCTGATGACAACATGCATGACAACATGCAAAATCAATACCTTTATCTTGTTTATGTTCATTCATAATCACGACTCCATAAATCAGCTATATTCTTGTTATAGATAAACGTATTCCCTTGATTTTCGTTATTTATACTTATCAGAATGTTTATATAGATAGACTCTCAAACACATAACTCTCTCTCAATTTTTCTCTGCTTCAAGGGCCCAGTAGGGGCTTGGGCACAGAGGCTTCAGACCCTGTAAGCACCTGCGTTAATCAGCTCCTGAATACGCACTATGCAGCTGTTGCAAGAGCTCATTTTCACTGGCTGTCCACTGGTGGCAAAAACAACGATTGGTATGCAGCTTAAACTTCTTCAATTCAAACATTATTGCAATGCAATTCAACGTCAGGTTTCCAGGCAAGTTTAGATTGAGATATATGAGCGGGAGTTAGTCAACTGTGGCGCTCATCTGCTTCTAAATCAGTTTTCACTTCCTTTTAGACTGCAGTGCATTCAACAACAATAGGACATGTCAAAGGTAAAATATTACACACTGATGTAGCCTAGCCTATCTGCTCAAATCAGTAGATACTCACCTCCCCTGCTATATTATCTTTTAGGCTACAGGGATTTATTCCAAAATAGTTGTTTCCAACTAGTGGTCTTTTCGCGGTTAAGGACACAGAAAACAAAGTGGCTACGACACATCGGCTCACTGACTGTCAGTATGGAAATCAAGCTGTCAAACTATTGGACGCAGTTGTCCTTTGATGACGCAACCGCGTAGACCTTATGTCGGCACAAAAACAAAACTTGCCACTTCACTTAAGTGACATCGCACCTATTGAAATAAACGAGTGATTTTTTTCCGGTACATTTTAGACACATTCAGATGCACAATACCTCGTTTGAAGCTGGCTCCTGTGCTGTGTGCGCCTAAACGCTGCGCATTGACGAGGGGCAATCATGTCACAGTAGATGCATTATATGCGCGCTGCGCGATTTCTACATCACCATGACTTAGCAACTTCAACTTCATAGCAGCATAGCCCAGCAGCACAACTTCATTACTGATGCCCGGCAAGTCGGCAGGTACGCACAAAACAACAATAACAACATTCCAAGAAATTAACCCGATTACCCGACGATAATAACGCAAGATACGCCAACCCAGCGCAGTTTAGCGTGGCTGGTAGACTATCTATGACATCGGACATTTATACGCAACAAAAAAAATTAACGCCCACATACTAAGGTCTTAAACACTTTATTTGAGTCATAAATACATATAGTGCTCTAGGCCTATTCAATAAACAGGCAGGACCTCATATTGAAAGTCAAATAAATCACGAAGTGTGTGTGAGTGTGTGTGTGCGCGCGTGCAAGGTCAGCAGTTTATGAACAAAGAAACTGTACACATTACTATGTGGATATGGGGATGCGTAGTTTGATGGAACAGTATCATCAGAAAGTGCTGGGTGGTGTCACATTCTGACGTGGAGGCATCTGATGGAACGGTTTAAAGGAACACCATGATGTTTGCTGGCATGCATTTCCCCTAAGAATTACAGCCACATTCTCGACATAGTGGTTGTGGATCCGTATACGGTTCGTTCAATCAATGATTTATCAATATGCATGATAGGATCATTAAACGTAGCGTGTGTGATTATGTATATTTATCTAAACTCCTGTCTGTATCTGTTATTATAACGTCATTACAGAACAGAGTGAAATTATTGTGGGCAGGTGACCTGTGGGCAGGCGTGTGTGAGTATTTTTTTTTATTGACAGTGCTGATAGGAGAAAGAAAAGTGAAACTACCATAGCACAGTGACACAGCAGTATGGCTGCATCTCAATCTATCTGAAGAGGATTCCTTTCTTAGTCTTCCTCTCCTCGTTTCATT
This sequence comes from Brachymystax lenok tsinlingensis, assembly GCA_030435695.1. NCBI lineage: Eukaryota > Metazoa > Chordata > Actinopteri > Salmoniformes > Salmonidae > Brachymystax > Brachymystax lenok. The sequence goes on from CM059814.1 coordinate 48,981,690, forward strand.
TCCTCCATCTGCACTTATATGAAATGATTGGACAGTTGAAAGCAAATTCCTACTTTATTTATAATATTCCTCCCCCATTTCTAACCTTAATGTAAGTGTTTATTATTCATTATTTATTATAAGCTGAAAAACAAACTGTTTATCCCACCTTGGTTCAACCAGTGTGCCCAGTGTGATGTATGACAGTTTCCTCCTGAGAGCCACATACAAAACATTAGGAACACCTTCCTGATATTGAGTTGCACCCCCTTTTGCCCTCAGAACAGCCTCAGTTCGCCGGGTCATGGACTACAAGGCGTCGAAAGAGTTCCACAGGGATACTGGCCCATGTTGACTCCAATGCTTCTCACAGTTGTCAAGTTGGCTGGATGTCCTTTGAGTGGTGGACCATTCTTGATACACACAGGGAACGGGTGCGTGTGAAAAACCCAGTGGTGTAAAGTACTTAAGTAAAACATACTTGAAAGTACTATTTGAGTAGTTTTGGGGGGTATCTGTACTTTACATTACTATTTATATTTTTGGCAACTTTTACTTTTACTTCACTACATTGCTAATGAAAGTAATGTACTTTTTACTCCATACATTTTCATTGACACCCAAAAGTACTCGTTACATTTTGACTGGAAAATGGTCCAATTCACACACTTATCAAGAGAACATCCCTGGTTATCCCTACTGCCTCTAAGTACATTTTAGCAATTCCATTTACTTTTGATACTTAAGGATATTTAAAACCAAGTACTTTTACTCAAGTAGAATTTACTGGGGGACTTTCAATTTTGAGTTGAGTCATTTTCTATTAAGGGATCTTTACTTTTACTCAAGTATGACAATTGACAACGTTTTCCACCACTGCTCAAACCAGTACGCCTGACACCAACTACCATACCCCATTCAAAGACACTTAAATATTTTGTCTTGCCCATTCACCCTCTGAATGGCACACATACACAATCCATGTCTCAATTGTATCAAGGCTTAATAATCCTTCTTTAACCTGTCTCCTCCCCTTCATCTACACTCCTTGAAGTGAATTCAACAAGTGACATCAATAAGGGATTATAGCTTTCACCTGGTCAGTCTATGTCATGGAAAGAGCAGGTGTCCTTAATGTGTTTTACACTTAGTGTAATTTAGTTATTAAAAGTGAAGAATGATTGACCTACAATCAAAAGCCCTTCAAATAAATCTAGAAATATTATAATATATTTATTAATGACAAATGTGAAACGTTAGAGCTGTCAAATCCACAAGTGGCTCTTTGTGTTACCTTAGCGCCTAAACTGCCATTGGATGCAACAAAACCACCCGACTTTATATCCGACAAATCCCATGAAGCCGCGATAGAAGTTCCTGCAGCCACGTTAATAGTTCAAACACCTGAATGTGTGATGTTCTATTGTAGGATATAGGCCCTACTCCCGATTAGACTGATAGGCTTTACACACCCGTACAAATTAACATGGAAACTATGCAATAGCCTACAGTTTCTAAGCCGTTTTTTTTACTTTTGAACTTCTAACGCGGTAGGGAAATTACCCACTGGGCACAGACGTCAATTCAACATCTATTCCTCGTTGCTTCAACATAATTTATTTGAAGTGCGTGTGGGAAGGAAGTGAGTGGTTTGTGGCGCACGAGCAATGGCGGGTTAACGCTCAATCTGATTGAATCAAGCCTCTAATTTTAGAAAGAAGATAAAAAGGTCTGGAGTACAGCAGAGTCTATATGGAAACTAGTGATACGTTGCCATCAAACCAACCACGTTTTTTTTCATGGGTGGAGTTAGCTGGCAGCAGACTGGGGTGTGCGTGAAGAAAGCACGTACTAGTTGCAGGAGACTTGGCACTGGAGGAAGCAGGTGAGACTGTAGTGGTAGCAGCCTGGGTGGGGCTGGTAGCAGGTTGGACTGTAGTGGGGGCCTGGGCGGGGCTGGCATCAGAGAAGTCAGTAGTGGTGGTGGTGGTGAAGTCATCCAGAAGACTACCAACTGTTGGGTCCATTGCATAGTCCTCAAAATCAGTCTCTTCCGACTCAGGGCCCATGTCCTGCATGGCCTTCCCAGTCTGCCTGAGCAAGTAGTCCGCACACCAATCAGCTCTCCTGAAAATCTAAAAGTAAAGAGAATGCAAAACAAGACAAAAATAGATGAATATGATTACTCACAATATCGTCATCAAATCAAAACACTGATTGTCACGTCTGCTCCAACTCCCCCTCTTTGGTGCTCGAGGTCACCAGTTCACTCATTACGCACACCTGCCACCATCGTTACACGCACCTGTCATTTACTTTCCCTATATCTGTCACTTCCTCAGTTTCATTCCAAAGTCAGCATTGATGTTATGTTTCTCCTGTCCAGACGCTGTTCTTGTTTTGTTTCATGTCTATTTATTATTAAATCCACACCCTGTACTTGCTTTTCGTCGCCCAGCGTCTGTCGTTACAGAACCGTTACACTGATACAGTTTTGTTTCTGCCATGTTTTAATGGATGTAATGATAGTAGTTAAGAAATGTTCTGAGGTTCCTCTAAGAGGCTATAGCAGAGAAGAGCCCTTACAGGGGCTGTAGCAGAACTGGCAGTGCCCTGAGAGACAGCAGAGGCAGTGGTGGTCTTCACAGAGGCTGTGCAGAACTGGCAGTGCCCTGAGAGACAGCAGAGGCAGTGATGTGTTTCACAGAGGCTGTAGCACAGGGGAAAGGGGAAATGATAGAAGATTAATATATATTATTATATATATTATATAACCTAATATGAAAATTATTTGAGGGTAAACGGTATTAAAACAAATGTATACAGGCAGGCAGCCTTGAGGTTAAAGCGTTGGACCATTAACCGAAAGGCTGCTGGTCGAAGACCGGAGCCGACGAGGTGAAAAAATCTGTTGCTGTTCCCTTGAGCAAGGAACTTAACCCTAATTACTCCAGGGGTGCTGTACAACGGCGACTATGGACATGACCTGACTCCCTGCGGGTATTTCAGGGGAAGTTGGGATATGCAAAAAAACACATGTCCATTACACACTTGTGTGTAACAGGACAAATATAAGACCCCCAAAATGATTTATTATATTTCACCAAACAAGCTCTTGACAGGTTAAGCTATATCATATTTACCCAAACAGGCTTCCTAGACACATCATGCTGAAATTCTAAAGAAAACAAATCATATGAATACCGACAATACAGTCATGTGATATTTAAAACATAACACACAATTGTTTTTCTCCCTCATGTTTTGATTGATTGATGTAAGTTCTAGGTATTAGTTCTAATATGACAACAGTGCATAATGTAGCAGGTAATATGCCACTTACAGACAACAGTGCATGGATTGGGGCACTCACAGAGGCCAGAGGAAGGGTTGGGGCACTCACATAGGCTTTTTAAACATGGACATGGACACGGAGATGGTGATTGGACATGGTTGACAACCTAACGTGAGTAGAATAGCACCAGCGCCATGCTCTATCAACTGAGCTACAGAGGACCACGCTGAGTATGATATGCACTGTTATAAACTGGGTGGTTCGAGCCCTGAATACTGATTGGCTGACAGCCGTGGTATATCAGACCGTATACCACGGGTATGACGAAACACTGATTTTTACTTCTCTAATTACGTTGGTAAACAGTTTATAATAGAAATAAGGCACTTCGGGGGTTTGTGATATATGGCCAATATACCATGGCTAAGGACTGTGTCCAGTTGCGTCATGCCTAACAACAACCCTTAGCCGTGTTATATTGGCCATATACCACACCCCCTCGGGTCTTATTGCTTAAATATACAGCCATTGACACATAAGGAACAAGCTTGTAGGTACTGCCCTCCAATGGATAGAAATGGAGGCCCTTCCAGTCGTACTGTAGCTCCACATTATTGGGTTGGGGAGTAGCCTACGGGTGAAAGCAGCCAGTATCAAATAAACACGCACTTCACACGTACTTGTAATTCAGACCTTGAAACCAGAGGGATTTACAGACAAAACCTTGATCCCCTTCTCCTCAATGTAGTGTTTTGCTTTTTTTGATTGTTGATGACATAGAGTAGACCAACACATTGGGTCCAGATGGGAACAGAGGGAGAGGGGGTGAGAGAGAGACGTATAGAGACAGAGAAGCAGAAACATAAGTTATGTTGGCATGTTTTGGAGGCCCTGCCATAAGAGAGACAGACAGAGGGAGAAGAAAGAGGTTGACATACATCTGTCAAGCATTATTTCAGGAGAGAGAGAGAGAGAGAGAGAGAGAGAGAGAGAGAGAGAGAGAGAGAGAGAGAGAGAGAGAGAGAGAGAGAGAGAGAGAGAGAGAGAGAGAGAGAGAGAGAGAGAGAGAGAGAGAGAGAGAGAGAGAGAGAGAGAGAGAGAGAGAGAGAGAGAGAGAGAGAGAGAGAGAGAGAGAGAGAGAGAGAGAGAGTCTGATTGGTTCTCTCCTTTTTCAGGGATGTAATCCCCACACATATGCACAATCCCTCTGAATTCCTCAGAAAGGAGTAGCCCTGCTTTGTGTCTCTGGATGGAACTGGTTCATAACCAGGTACTGATGGTCTTCAAACAACATTATTCTCCTAATCAGGCAGGATTGGACCGCTGGGGCTGTGGGGCTGCCTCTAGGTATGTTGAGAGGAAATTATCTCTCTCTGCTTTTCTCTGATTACCTCTCTCTCTTACTTTCTATCTCTCCCTTTCTCTCTCCAACTCTTTGTCTCTCTATCCCCCTCACTTTCTTGCTCCATCGCTCTTTCTTTCTTCCTCCCTCCTGTTCTTTCTTTCTCTCCCCTGGTACATAATCTTGTACTCAGATAGAGTTGGAGTGGTTCCCAGTCCTGATTAGAGGGCTCTAACTGTAACCTCTGCTAAAACCTCCTGCAGGGTCCATACTCAGAGGTGAATAATACACGTATCATCACAATCTATTATTTTCTATTATATTCTATTGTACTGGGATTCTACAGTACTGGATTCCATTTTGATGTGCCCCTTGGAATGGAATCATCCTTCCCCTGTGAGACGAAAGCATAGAACCAAATAAGGAAAGCATAGAACCAAATAAGGAAAGCATGCTATTCCCCTTCAGAAATACTTGTAATAGGCCCCGATGTGAAAATAATTAGATTTTAGAATTTCAAGTTTATAGAACCATTTTCTGGAAACTTTGCAAAAAGCCACATTGGGATTCAATGTATGAACACTTTACGTTAAGAAAACTGTGAAAATCTATAAAAATCACATCAAAATGAATCCCATTAACATGTGATGTAAAATGTCAAATGGTATATGAATCTGAAATGAAGTCATTTTGTCTAAAATAGCAAATTTGAACATATATTTTTGAAAGGATCAACAATTTTATGTTTTTTCTATGGATGAAGAACATCTAACCTACTTTATTTAGTTGTCCTTTCTGGCTTAACTTGGAGCGATAACCTCCTATCTTACTCCTTTACAACAAAATGAATGGTTGTCAATGGCAGTGTTTTGACCTCATAAAACACACCTTTTTGTTTGTCTGTTCTTTTGATGTGTAGAAGGAACATCAAGGTAGCTATTGAAGTTTTTGGTTGTCCATATTTGTAGAATTTGGAAGATCTCTGTTTTGCAACCCTTTAAGCTTAATGTTCTAGCTCTGGCTCAGAATGTTTGTTTCTTGATTTATTTTTATTTTTACATCATCAGAACACATAAAAATATATTTCAAGTACTTGCATGGATGGCTACCAACATACACTATGCTTGTATAGGGGACCAGTGTGGTCTCAGTCGAGAGGACAGGTTTCTAATGTTTCAGAGGCTACTGATGCCACAACAATGATACTGACACAACAAATACTAGTAAGAGATGAATCTGGCTCTAAGGAGATGCACTAGGTAGTGTTTGACATCATTGTTTAGTTAGGGACCTGTACATGATGCAATTCAGGCAGCGTTGCATTTTTGCATCCGGGGGTCTCACAGGATTAAGCCACTTTTTTTTCAGCCACATGCCACATGGTTTTGCCATAGGCCTATGTTCCCATCAGTGTGGTCTGGTTGAAAGGGAAGAAGCCTGTCTTCCCATGTCTGTTACAGTAGTACTGGATTGAACCATCTCCATCCTGTCCTCCTCAATGTTTCAGCATGGTTGTAGGCAGTCAGGCACAGAACCAGCTTACCCTCTGTGTGTGTGTGTGTGTGTGTGTGTGTGTGTGTGTGTGTGTGTGTGTGTGTGTGTGTGTGTGTGTGTGTGTGTGTGTGTGTGTGTGTGTGTGTGTGTGTGTGTGCATGCGTGCCAACTAACAGACGTTGCATTGATGAGAAACATTCTCCTTTCAGTCCCTTCCGATCAATCGACACCCCCTTTAGCAAATCACTTTTATTCTACCAATCTTAGAATGGCTTATAAATGACACAACACGGGGTTTCCTTGTTCATTCAAATATTTTGTTCACTCTTACGGGATGCCCGGACACAGTCGCCACACCACGAGCGGGAATCACCTCGGGAACAACGGGTGCCTCCCGGAGCCGAGAGAAAGCATGGCATTGTGGGACATTTGCCTCTGAATCAGTTAACATTCTTAGTCTCTGTTTACACTAACTGACTCAAAGAAGAGAGGGAGAGAAAGAGGGGGGAAGAGAGAGACCGAGAGAACGACTGAGAGAAAGAAAGAGAGGGGTATGCCAACTTCAGACATTAGTCATAGTGCCTATTGAGATGTTCAACTTTAAGTGTTTTTTTTATCCTACAAAACAATGCAGTATGATTGAATAGACTGGATGTTGTGACTGTAGTCTACCTTACATCATCGTCTCGCTCATGGGAATTAGGACATTTAGTGAGTTATCCAAAGCATCAGATGACACCCACTCTCACCAATCCTACAATGTCAAATCAGTGATTACTTCAAAGGGAAGGAAGGTAGGAATGAAAGAAGAATTGAAGGAAGGAATGACTGATGAAAATATTGATGAAATATTTAATATAATAGTGAAAAGGGACAAGTTCCAATCTCAGCTAGTTGGTGGTGGGGGGGTGTAGAGAAATTAACTACTGTAAGACATAATATGTATTGTTCCCTGCAGCCCAAGGAATTGGGTATGGGTTATGCAAGATACCACAATACATCCCTTTCACCACCTGTCACCATAACATAACATCAAAATAAACCCAAACCCAACCACCAAACCATCTCAGATATCACACACATGCACAGCATGCACGCATAGACACACAGACACACGCATGCATGCACATACACACATACACACACACACTGTGTGGGAGTCAGAGTCATCATGAGGAAGTTTCCTATAATACTCTGTGACTCAACACTCAACAGTCCCCCAGGCCGAAAAGAAGGAGGGAGAGAAAGAAAAGAGGAGGGAAGAGTGATTCGGTGAAAGTGAATGGATCTGACTCCTTGACGCATCACAGGCCAAGAGATGGGGAGGGAGGGGGGATTGAACAAGAGAGGAAACGACTGGGGGGAAGACAAAATGACTGGCGTTTGTGTGGGAAGAGAGGAGGAGCTTGAAAAGTATGAACTTGTGTGTGAAGACGCAAACAGACAGAAGTTGAAGCACTAGAATACTAAACGGAGTTTGGAAAAGCTCACGACTACGGATGGTCTCTTTAGGACCGGAGATGGTTTGCAATCAACTGATCAAATAATAGGTTTGGACCGAGCTTGGGCATGAAAGACTCCTCTTCTCGCATCTTGGGACTGCGGTGCTATTCAACTTGAACCTGTGCGGTTTTCCCCCTCCTAACCTGTGTAAATTATACTCTATTAATAGAAGCGTAAAAAGTGGAGTTTACTGACTGAACGAAAGAAGATAAAATGTTGTCATTATTATTCTTAATTCTGTACAGTCCTGCTGTGATGTCCTCATTGTCACGTAAGTACAGCAACTGTTCCATGTGATAACACACGTTGTCTGTAAAGCTGGTTTTGTAGGAAATTGATAGATAATAGCCTACTGTCCTAAACCTTGTTTATGCGCTAAACGGTATTGTTTATGCGGGTTTCATAGGGAATGAGTGTACACAATAATTGCTCTAACAATGGCAAGTCCTACATATTTTGAAAGGATTATCCATAATATTGTTGTCCTAAAAATAATAATGTTTGGTAAATATTAAGTAATTTGAACGCAGGAAATCAGATTTAGTAGGCTACCTTCTTTTTCCAAACATTCTAAACTTAATTATAATGCATTTCATAAAGAAATAAAATAACATTTGAGATCTGTATCCAGCGTCAAACATTATGTAAAATATTGCAATATTTAAAAAATGTCAGTTCCATGAACAATCACTAGCCCTTCTAGATTTTATGAAATTGTGAAATAATAATCTCGGTATTCTTGACCATGCTATTGAAAAACTCTTTCCCAAGAAGATAGGTCTGCAACAGGTCTGTTCATAATTCGGCAACACCACAGTGACATCATATGGTCGGGTCTCAGGGAATATTACCCGCAGCTTAATACAAAGTAAAGTAAATAAATCACAGTTATGTGCTGCGGTATGTCGGCTACATTTTGTGTGTGTCCAGTTGATTTGTATAGATGAGGTCATCAAACTACGTAGGCCTAGATTATTATTGTCCAACAACGTTTTTTCAGTTGTTTCGATTAATTAAGAAATTAATGTATGCGACAGTAGTGAACTACTGCCTCTATAGCAAGAAGTCTTGAACTTTTATGGCACAGGTGATTGTGCACTGCACTTTTCATAGAGTTCCAGTGATAGATTCATAACAAAGCAATACACGTTTTCTGAAAGGTTATTTTTCCTGGTTTGGATGTGCATCAGCACTCTCCTCACCACTGAAGACCTTTAGGCTGCCTTGTGAACGGTCTCTCACCTTCCTTTCTGTCATGTTGATGCTCTCTAGTTGATGTTCTGTTCTAGTTGTCAACATTCCCAGTGAAAACTCCCACTCACTCATCATAGTCAAAGTAACTGCCATTCAGAAAACATCACATGGCTCGATATGGCTAAATGTTGCATGCCTTCTTGTTTCAATTCACTCACATACAAGGCCTCCATCAAATGTTCCACATGTCGCTCCTTTGTCCAGTAGATGGACAGAAACACAGACTACCTTTGAACTGTTCCATGCAGGAGCGAAAGGGAAACAGTGTTTTACAAACCAGGGGATTAGTCGCTTTTCAAGCATCCTTGAGGACTGACATCCAGAACCAGGAGGGCCTAAAACCAGAGGCCATTTTTCATCTTCACAACACCAGTGCTGTAATACAGGGCTTTAGCTCGACAGCCTGTGTGTTTACTTAGATTAAAAGCAATGCTTTTCACCCCTGAGAAACAAACAGGGTGTTGCAGACTTTTGTTCCAGAGAGAGAATGTGAGGAGAACAGCACTTAACACACCTGATCGAACTGATCACCATCTTGGCTCTGTGCCTGGATGGAAATAAAACCCTGCAGAAATGATCAATGCTCAGTCTCAGACATGAACGAAAACAAACATTCTGTACAAGCCGTATAATCAGTGCACAGAACACTCTTACCAGAAAACCCCCCCACCTTTGCACCTTTAAACCATCATCTATATGAGCAGCCTTACCTCAGGGGACCTCCTTTCTAAAAACAAATACTATTTTACAGCCCATAGTTACTTCTTCAGAACCCATCAGGAGAGTAAATACACAAGTGTAATTGCATCTGTCGTTGAGGTCTTTGGACTGAATTCTGCTCCTTAATTCAGGGGCATTCCCTCTGCCCTTCCTGTAATACTGCGGTGGGGAGACCATGATCATTATGGAGCTGGACCGTTGTTTGATTGGCTAATCACGGCCTGGCTTCCTCTCCACGATGATACATTTACAGCGTTGCCAGTGTTTTGGTGTAAATGTGTTTGGTGTGTTTCAGTGTTCTGGGTCTATGGAAGTGGAAATCTGGGTTTACTACTGACCTGGGAGTTACTGCTGTGTTCTAGAATACACTATTCTATTTGTCGGATATTCTCTTCTGAGTCATTTAATCAGTAAAATCCATCTCTCTCTCTTTCCCCTCTTGTCTGTCTCTTTCCCTCTGCTTACTGGGAATCAATAGTTCAATCAACCATTCTTTCATCCATGTATTTACTCATCTCATCTCTCCCCTCCAGAGATGGCAGGGATCTTCCCCCAGGACCCAGCCCTGCCCATCGGCTCCACCCTCACTGCCACATGTTCAGTCAGCCCTGATCTGGGCCTCCATGCCAGCTCTCTGTTCTGGAGCCTGAATGGCCGCCGGCTGCCCAGCTCTTCCTACAGCGTGTTGAGCCCTACAGCCCTCAGTGTCACCCTGCCGGGCCTGCCAGCCTCTAGGCAGAGGTCAGGGGACAACCTGGTGTGTCACAACCATGGAGGACATGTTCTAGCCGGGTCCTGTCTCTACATTGGGAGTAAGTGGAGCAAAACACACACACACACATCTAGCAGCAGCATCTAGCACACACACATAGCTAAAAGTGAACAGTGTTATACCAGTCTTATGACTGTAGGGTCTTTAGTCCTGTTAACTCCTGTGTGACTACTCCATGTTGTGGTGCATTACTCCCTTTACTGCTCCCTGGACATGGAGTCTGACACACATACACACACAGGTCTGACAGACACACGCACACACACACAAGCACACACACAGTGTTGTCACAGTGCCCTAATCTCAGCGTGACGTCCCTGTTCAACACCTTGTGTTCAGAAAGGGATGGAATCTTTGCAAAGTCCCAGAATTTGAACCCCAGACAGACAGAAGAACATTCTGGACTAAAATATATCCTCTCTCCCGCCACCCACCTTCTCCCTCAGTGCCTCCAGTGAAGCCAGTCAACTTGACCTGCTGGTCCAGAAACACCAAAGACCTGACCTGTCGTTGGGCACCGGGAGGACAGGGCGAGACCTTCATCAAGACCAAATACACACTCAAATACAAACTCAGGTACACACTCCTTACACACACTTAATACACACGCATACGCACACATTCTAATACAGTCTGAGTCTTATACACGTGTGTGTGTGTGTGTGTGTGTGTAGGTGGTATGGCAGAGAGAGAGAATGTGAGGAGTACAGTGCCGCCCAGTCGTACTCTTGCTACATACCTCGAGACCTCGCCCTCTTCACGCCCTACGAGATCTGGGTGGAAGCCACCAATCAGCTCGGCTCAGCCACCTCTGATGTCATCACCCTGGATATCCTAGACATGGGTGAGTGTGTGTGAGACAGACAGACACAGACAGACAGACACAGAGCGACACAGAAAGTGCCTGAACTTTGACCCTCTGGCTTTAGACCTTTACATCTTGCCCCAGATAAAAGTTGCCCTGGGGCACATATTCAGGATCAGCTTACCTACCTACAGTAACCATTAGTGGAGAATCGTAAAACTGACCTTGGATAAACATCTAGGACCAACTTTATCCTACTACTTAGATCCCAACCCAGGATTTTGGGGGTGAGGGGGAACACACACACACACAAATGGGGGAGGACGGGCATTTTGACGAATGGAAGGAGACCAGACACACCCTTCCTTTTGATGAGCTCATTTTTCTTTTACTCACGCTGGGTGGGCACACACACACCCTGCGGATGGGGCAGGGCTAGGAAGGTGGGCGATTGACGCTTTACACCACTCGAGTTACTACTCGCTGCTCCCTCATTTCCCAACCTCCACACTGAAACTAATAACACACACTAACAGTACCTGTGCTGTATGAGTTACTGTTACGGTCAGATCCAATTAACTCAGAGAAGAAAGAAAGAACCATTATTTTAGACGGATCTTGCTGCTTTAAAGTAGTTTTCTGAGTTACCCTACCTCTTTCCCCTCCCCGTCCACAGTAACGACGGACCCGCCGTCAGGTGTGAGTGTGAGTCGTGTGGGTGACCTGGAGGACCATCTGAGTGTTCGATGGGAGTCTCCCCCAGCTCTCAAAGACTTCCTGTTCCAGGCCAAGTACCAGATACGCTACCGGCTGGAGAACGTCTCAGACTGGAAGGTCATGGATGACGTTGGGAACCAGACATCATGTCGTCTGGCAGGCCTGAGACCGGGTACTGTGTATTTTGTCCAGGTACGGTGTGTGTGTGTGTGTGTGTGTAATCCCAGTGTGTGTAGTAATCCCAGTGTGTGTAGTAATCCCAGTGTGTTCTATGCAGGTGCGCTGTAACCCAGTAGGAATTTATGGGTCTCGTAGGGCTGGTATCTGGAGTGAATGGAGTCATCCTACTGCTGCTTCTACACCTCATAGTGGTGAGGACACACACACACACACACATATGCACACCCAAACACACACACACTCTAACCCCCTCTCTCCCCTCCTACAGAGCATGTATTATCAGGTTCGTGTGACTCCAAGTCTGGAGACTCTAATTCTACGTTACGTCGAGAGCTGAAGCAGTTTTTCGGCTGGGTACGGAATCATGCGTATGGCTGCGGCGGCATGTCAATCAAACTCTACGACCAATGGAGAGTCTGGATGCAGAAGAGCCACAAAACACGCAACCAGGTAGGTAAGGATCTAAGTAGAACTCACCTGCAGTCGCGTACAACAGCCACACACACAGGCATGCACACAGATCTTATTGGATCATTGTATCATCATGTTTGAATCGTTCAGCTTTTCTTGTGCAGGGAAATCCTCATAAGTTTTTCTCTCTCTCAGGTCCTACAAGGGGATAAGTCATAGTACGCATCACCCCTGCCTTTTAACAACCAGCAACAAAGTCAAGACAACATCATCTGTGTGAAAAATGGTGTCCCCTACATGCTGTAGTTTTGCATACAGCGACGGAAGAAGGGGGCATAAATACAATTTTGGGGACAGTGTCTCTACAACAGCTGCCCTAGACTATGCTGTAATTATTTAACAAGACATGGAGGAATAAGAAGTTGAGGAATAGTAATCTTCTTCTTACTGTGGAAATACTGGCAGCTCTGAAAAGCCAGAGATCCACAGCACCCTCTAGTGGAAGCAAACATACTGGGAGGAAAAGTGACGATAAAGGACCATAGTAATGTTTCTAGTCACATTCCAGTCTTAAACCATGACGACCCAATCGGAACTGTCTGTAACCCACTATTTGAGAACCCTGGTCTGAGGGGGCGGCACTGTTACAGGACTATAGACTGACATTGTTGTCTGTATCAGTGTGGAGATCTGTCTAAAATAAGGGTCAGGAGTTTTTCCTGATCATACAGCCCTGCCCAGGAAAACCTCCTGACCATAATGCTAATGTATTTTTCTACAGAATTGTATTATCATATTTAAACTATTATGTTTTGTTACTAAGTTATGTTAGGTTAGTGATCATGTTATTGACTTAATTATGAATTCATTATAGTTTTGTTTGAAAGAGTTTGGAAGTCATTCTATTCACACACACACCCAGACACACAGCTGTGTTCTGCTATGCACTTATATCCTGTCGTGTTTATGTTACTGCCGTTACACTGGGGGAACAGGAACGATGTTCTCTATATGTAATCTATACATGACTCCATTAACCAAGTTTATACATGGCTGGTCTTATATCACCAATGACTCCTGTGTCCTGTTTTATTCTAAAAGTACTTTGTGACAGAGCATTTTATGAGTCCAATTTTCATGTTCACTACAGTGGCAAGCTTGTGGTGATACATAGTTGGTAGCAACCCGACTCTGTTTACCCAGCATGTTTAGGGTCAACGCCCGCGTTGTCTGTCTGATGTTGATGACATGGCTGCAGGGTACCGTTACTGCAGCCTGCAGGTGTCCTGAGTCAGTGCCTGTTAATAATTAACCCGTGTTTGTTGGTCAGGGCTCTGCAGGGCTCACAGCCTTTAGTTACCTCTCTCTGCCTCCCAGCACCCTTTATGTAAAGATATCCTATACAGTAACTTAAAGCTACACTCAGCAATATGACATCCTTATGCACCACCGGTCAGATTTCTGCTTACAGAAACAGCAGCAATGCAAATTAGGGAGAGACAATAGTTGCAGTCTCAGTAAATCTAAATTCTGTTGTTGTTTATGTATGTATGTTAAGCGGGAGGTTGCCCCAATATGTGCGATATCATATTGCTGAGTCTCCCTTTGAAGGGTCAGAGTGTGTACCAGAGAGACAGAGGGGGCATATAACGATTGCTGCAGGTGGGAAAAGTGTAGCTAATTGTCTATGTGTGACTAAATGGGTTGAACCTTGGTCATCTGCGTGCCACAACATCATTAACCAGCTGAGCTAAAGCCTGGGCATTAGCTAAAGCCTTGAATAGCTACCATAAGTCTTTAGTCGTCAGGGAAGCGTACTCATCACATGGACATGGAGTCACCTCTGTGACACATGAACTCTAAGAAGAGAAGTGAGGTGGTGATTTAGGTGTACCCAGGGCTGCAGAATGGAGACAACATTTCCTCAGCTTGTAAAGACCATCTATAATTCAGCCTTTGAGGCTGTGCTTTTCCGGGAGTGAATCAGTGACAGAACAGCAAAGAGTAAAGAGAATAGAAGGAAGAAGAGAGGAAAGAGCGAGAGAGAGAGATCTGTGTGCACAGAGTAGAGTTGTCAACTTGTTCTGGGATACCTTTTCAGTGAAGTGGTCTAAAAAGGTTTTGTCTCTAGACGTGGAGCAGGAAGGACCCGTACAGAGGATAGGTTTGGACTAACAGAGGATCAAACCAGACCGAATCTCTTCTCCTGCTTGTTATTGTTGTGCTGATTGGTGATTGCATTTCTAGCTGCCAGCGAATCACAGTTCTGCCCACACAGACACAACTGACTGCTCTGGGAGAGAAAGTCCCTCAGCATTCTCCGAGGGTTGGCAACCCTAGCTGGGAGTGACAGAAGAACAAAGTGTAAAAGAGGAAGAGGAAGAGGGGGAATAGAGAGATCGACAAATCATGGAGGTGAAGAGACGTCCTATAATCGCTGGCAGAGAGAAAGGTTTGTTGAAGACATCTATAATGCAACATGTTTACATTAAAACTTTAATTTAGTTGACAGGGACAGTACTCAACACTGTCATATTTCTGTTTTAACATCAATGGAAAAGTGAAATGTAGAAGCTCTAGAAACTGGAGTAGGAGGAGTGTGGAATTTCTTTTTGTTTTACATGACTGGAAAATAAACATGATCATTATCATCACCATCATTACTTGTTGCTAGGGCCAGGCCCCAGTCGTAATGCTCTCCCTCCAACCATTGGCTACATCAATCATGACCTCACCAAGCCCAGTAGCTCCGCCTACACCTTCCACAGATGTATGAGCAGCAACAGTAAGTCTCTGAGGTCAATCTCAGTCTCCTTGCCTATTTCTATTGTATGGTGAGTAGACCTTATTCACACCGTTGCCATGGGGATTCACACTCCAGGCTAGTAGGGCAGGAAGCAGAAGTCAATGGAAAATACTGCTGACATTTTCCTAAAGTTTGACCTTTAAATTCACCTTTGACCTTTATTAATATGAATTATTGTGCGTTCTTCTCCACAGTGGTCTCCATGGATTGCAGTCCAGGACCCCAGTACCACATCGATGCCAAGATGACCCCGTTCGGCCGCGTCGGTATCCCTTCATACTCCATGCTAAGCAGGGCAAGACTCGCCGGTGAGACTAGCTACTCCCTGAATCAGATAAATTGTTCAATCAAACTCTATTACCCCAGTGGGCATTTGTTGCTGGACATTCTTTACATTGTCTCTCTCTCCATCACTCTCACTTCTAGCTGAACTCTTTCAGACTCCAGGTCCAGGTGCCTACAGCCCAGAGAAAGCTCATCTCAGACCTCCCTCCTACACTATTGGCTCTCGGTCACGCTACCGTATAACGGATTCTGTGTCTGCCCCTAACCGGTACAAATGAAAGAGCGAGAGAGACAATGAGAGAGAGAGGGAGAGGGGGTAAAGAGGGACCCTATATCATTCATATCATTCTAATCATCCTCCCAGGTACACCCTCCGTAACCTGCTGGGTTCCCAGGTGCCCCACAAGCCGTCCAGTGCCAGCTACAGCTTGGCGGGGCGCAGACAGGTTGGTGCTCCATCAGAAGACTTGGCTGGTCTTATATACATGGCTGGTCTAAACATGCTGGGTAAACAGAGTCGGGTTGCTACCAACTATGTATCACCACAAGCTTGCCACTGTAGTGAACATGAAAACTGGACTCATAAAATGCTCTGTCACAAAGTACTTTTAGAATAAAACAGGACACAGGAGTCATTGGTGATATAAGACCAGCCATGTATATAAGACCAGCCAAGTCTTCTGATGGAGCACCAACCTGTCTGCGCCCCATGACCCCTGGACCAGGACGCTACAACAGTACTGACCCCAGCGTCTACCTCACACGACAGCCGTCCTTCTCTATGCAGGTTCATAGCTTTATCATTTATTTATGTAGGCTGTAGGTGTATTTAATTAGCTTTTAGCTATTTATTTATTTACAATTGAATATTTTGTATGGTATTTTCTTGCATATATCTTCCTCTAGACTAGAGTATTGGGATGTTTCCCTTAAAATAAAGTTGGGTGTGATTTTAATTTTGAGCCAGAGCCGGACCACCCGGGCCAGAGATCAGTCTCAGAATCCTAGGCCAGGGACCCACAGCCCGGAGAAGGTCCTGCTCCACCTCCCCAGACCTCCTGCCTTCTCCCTGGGCATCAGACACTCGGAGTTCATTACTCCTCTGGTGGTGGTTATTTTCCGACTGATTTTTTGTGGAGTTTCACATGGATATTGTGGAAATGCTGGAGTCAATTCTGAGTTAAATACCATTGTGCTGTTTTAATGAGCACGTTTAGCACAATGTTGGAAACATGCTTTACAAATAAAGTGTTTTTATTATTATTGTTAAGCCAAGTTGTGGTTTACAAATGCGGTTGATCTATGGGTGTGACATGTTGATCTATGTGTGGGATCTCTGTGTATGTGTGTGTACACATGCGCATATGTGCCTGCGTTATCTCAGTGTGTACGTGTGTGTGTTCAGTGTGCAGGCATAGTGACAGTAATAGGTAGGCTCCAGTCACTTCTCTGTCCCAGCCCCATCAGTTCCATGCAACACACCTGAACTAGATAAGCCCTCCCAGGAGACAGCCCTGGTAGAACTTTCTTGGTGTCCTCAAACGGATCCAACTACAGAGACAAAGGGACAGAGAGATTGAGAGAGAGGGGGGAGGAAAGAGAGAGTGAGAAAATGAGAGGAAGACAGTGTCACACAGACACAAGAAGAGTCTGCACTCACAGTGATCTCATATGGGGTATCCTTGTTGTCCCAGTGGTATCTGACTTGGTACTTCAGGGGGAAGAGAGTGCGGTCAGACCAGGAAGGGGAAGGGGCCCACTTCACTAACAGCCTCAGCTTCCCTGGAACGACTTGCACAGTCACATTCACAGGGGGGTCCGGCTTCACTACACACACAAACACACACACACACACACAGGTTCACAGTGATTCTGCTACTACTATTCCAATAGGTGGGAGACATAGAGACAGAGAGACAGGTTCTTACCAATGTCCTCTACAGTGAAGGCCTGTAGGTGGGAGGCGCTGCCCATACAGTTGACTCCTGTGATGTTGAGCTTGTAAGACGTGTAGAGCTTTAGACCCTTTAGGACACAGAGCCACCTCGCCCCTGGAGACGAGCCATTCACCCCAGGGAGAGAGGACTCTGGGCTGGGGAGAGGATGCACGGAGGTAGGGTAGGGATGGCACTGCTGGATCTCTCCACCTTCCATACTAGGACATACAGAGTGATAAACTGAGAAAGGGGGATGTTTTGAGCATCTATAAGCTTCTCTCTCAAACTTTTTCTCACACACACACACACACACAACAAACAGTTTACCTGTAGGTGGCGATGTACTGTATAGGAAGCTGGGTCTGTGGAGGCTCAGGCCAGGAGCAGAGGGTTTTGAAGGGGTAACTGGGAGACCAGCAACGTACCTCTGGAGGGGAGGGGGGGTCTGTCAGCGGCATAGGATACACACACTCAGAACTCACCCCTCAAATACACACAGGGGAGAGGGAGGAAGCAGTGGAAGGGGAGAGAGGAAAGGGGAAAGTAGGAAATAGGGGTGGAGAGGGGAGGGGGCGAGACAGAGACAGAGAAAGGAAAGAAACGGGATGTGGAGAGGGAAGGAAAGGTCTTCATCTCTGAGAATCCAGTCTCACCCCTTTCTGCTCTGTTCTCTCCTGATGGGACCGTCGGACTCGTCCCATCGCTGCTGAGTACACCGCTGAGAAGAGTCACCACAGCACACGCACACAGCCAGAACAGAACACACACACAACGCTGGACGTACATTCTTCTTATGTTAAGAACAGACAGGCTACAGTGACTGACTGACTATCTAACTAATATTCTAATATTGACAGTTCTGCAAAGCTGCCCACAATCCAAAGTCTCCTCTCATCGGCTGGATTCCAAATAAAGTCCCTACCCTCTAGCTAACAGTGCCCACCCCTAGGTTGATTTGATATTGTGCAACACTAGGGTTGTAAAACTACAGGTAATTTACCAAAGTTAACGGAATGTTAACATGGAAATCTATGTTAACTTTGGTAATTCATACTTTCACAAACGTATTCATATAAAATATTAATGATATCTTTATTTTCTTATTATCCATGAATTTCTAGGTTAGACCAGGGCTCTCCAACCCTAATACTGGAGAGCTACCGTCATGTAGGTTTTCACTCCAACCCTTCTTGTAACTAACCTAATTAAATGTATCAACCAACTAATTATTAGAATCAGGTCCACATGGTTCAAGAGAAATTTACATAATTAAATACAAAAAGCATTTTAATCTACAATGACATATGTAACCCTTGGGTTGTGCCATGGCGGAGATCTTGTGGGCTATGCTCTGCCTTGTTTCAGGATGGTAAGTTGGTGGTTGGAGATATCCCTCTAGTGGTGTGGGGGCTGTGCTTCGGCAGAGTGGGTGGGGTTATATCCTGCCTGTTCGGCCCTGTCCGGGGGTATCGTTGAACGGGGCCACAGTGTCTCCCGACCCCTCCTGTCTCAGCCTCCAGTATTTATGCTGCAATAGTTTATGTGTCGGTGGGCTAGGGTCCGTCTGTTATATCTGGAGTATTTCTCCTGTCTTATCTGGTGTCCTGTGTGAATTTAAGCATGCTCTCTCTAATTCTCTCTCTCTTTTTCTCTATTTTTTTCTTTCTTTCTCTCTCTCGGAGGACCTGAGCCTTAGGACCATGCTTCAGGACTACCTGGCCTGATGACTCCTTACAGTCCCCAGTCCACCTGGCCGTGCTGCTGCTCCAGTTTCAACTGTTCTGCCTGCGCCTATGGAACCCTGACCTGTTCACCAGACGTGCTACCTGTCCCAGACCTGCTGTTTTCAACTCTCTAGAGACAGCAGGAGCGGAAGAGATACTCTGAATGATCGGCTGTGAAAAGCCAACTGACATTTACTCCTGATGTGCTGACCTGTTGCACCCTCGACAACCACTGTGATTATTATTATTTGACCCTGCTGGTCATCTATGAACATTTTAACATCTTGGCCATGTTCTGTTATAATCTGTACCCGGCACAGCTAGAAGAGGACTGGCCACCCCTCATAGCCTGGTTCCTCTCTAGGTTTCTTCCTAGGTTCTGGCCTTTCTAGGGAGTTTTTCCTAACCACCGTACTTTTACACCTGCATTGCTTGCTGTTTGGGGTTTTAGGCTGAGTTTCTGTACAGCACTCTGTGACATCAGCTGATGTAAGAAGGGCTTTATAAATAAATGTGATTGATTGATTTGATATGTCAAATGTATATGTAAAATGTTAAATGTATATGTAAAATGTATATGTAAAATGTATGTATATGTAGCACAAAAGGTGAAAGAAACCTTAAGATATTTGTCCTCTGAAGGGGTTAAAAATTTTTTTTTAAATAAACTATGACATAGTTTGCAATTAACTCTTAACTGCCATCAGTTTGGCCATAACATTTACATTTAGATTGTGAAAATATATTTTTTTTTAAATCATGCTGAAACTCTCCTATTGGGGCTCCCGAGTGGCACAGTGGTCTAAGGCACTGCATCTCAGTGCTTGAGGCGTCACTACAGATACCCTGGTTTGATTCCAGGCTGTATCACAACCGGCCATGATTGGGAGTCCCATAGAGCGGCACACAATTGGCCCAGCGTCGTCTGGGTTTGGTCGGTGTAGACCGTCATTGTAAATAAGAATTTGTTCTTAACTGACTTGCCTAGTTAAATAAAGGTTCAATTTCAAGAAAATAAACACCAATGATATTCACTAAGTTGATGGGTAATATCTGGGGCTATGTTTTACAGCTTTGTCATTCTATTTTGTATATTAAAATCATAATATTTTATCATTTTATATATTCTAAATTGAAATTCAATAAAATCCTCGAAAGTTTTGAAAATGCTCACACACACACACACACACACTGTAATATTCCAGTTCCATTAAGTAATCAGTAGCTACTGCTCCAGGACAGTAGATGGCAGTAATGATACTCTTTTACGCCGTGAACAAAACCAAGAAATAATAACCACGCAGAGAACAGAAAACCCTTCGTCGGGCAGACTTATTTGTTCCTTATTGTTTGGAAGAATAGTAACTGTTGTCAACTTTAATTTTCAAAATGTCCAAACTCCAGTTGTTGAATGTGCTCGTCACTGAAAGACTAACAGCAGCTGCTGTGGAGATATTCGGGGCCGTGGAAAAAACGGTAGCAGAGTACCAGGAAGAACTATACCGTTCTAAAGACGAGAGATAAGGTTACACAGAGCAGGTATGTTGAGTTCATGGTTATTGGCACTCAAGCGATATGAACGGAGTATATGGAACAGGCCATATAAGAGACCAGGAGCAGACTCATTGAAGCTATGTACATGTTTAATTCATCACAAAGAAGAAAACCTCGTTGGATTTCTAACATTCCCTTGTAATTTGTGGGGCTGTTATTAATGACGAAGTCCAGAATGACAAGAATGTACCTCTCTCCAGGCCCTCAGCTTCTTCTCCATCTGTCTCTGAAGAGGAGGTTCCACCTGAGCAGCCCGTCATGGGCAGGATGACCCAGAGCCCACACAGATTAAAGAGGAACAGGAGGATCTCAGGACCAGTCAGGAGGAAGAGCTGCTTCAAGAGCTGGAGTTTTATACCAAAGACTCTATATTCAATCCTCCCTGTGTAAATAGTGACTTGGATCAGGAGGACCCACCCCAGCCCTCACATCTTGACCAAACACAAACTGTGGAGGACAGAGGGACACTCTACCTATCATCACAACTGAAGAGATCAAAACAGAAGTTGATGGAGAGGGCTACAGAGTACCAGAACCAACCAATGACTCACAGCCTGTCAATAAATCCAGACTGTTCTGCAAGGGAGAAACCATGTCGATGTAAAGACTGTGGTAGAGGCTTCTACAATAATATAGGCTTGACTAATCATATGAGGATATACACAAGGGAAACCCCGTTTCACTGCAAAGACCGTGGCAAATGTTTCAATAACAAAGGAAACTTTATCCGCCAGACTGTAGCAGATGGTTTGGCAACAAAGGAAACTTGACCATGCATGTAAAAAGTACACATGGGTCTACAGAGGAGAAGTCATTTCAGTGAAAAGACTGGCAAATGCTTCAACAAGAAGGCAAACTTTACTAAGACATAAGAAATTACATGCAGCGAAAATTAATCGGTGTAGACGGTGGCAAATGTTTCAGCACAAAGGTTTACTTAATCAGACATACAAAGCTACACTCAGGAGAAAATCCGTATTACTGTAAAGACTGTGGTCAATGTTTCAAACATAAGGAAAACTTGACCCTCCATACAATATCTCACACAGGGGAGAAATCTTATAGTTGTAAAGAATGTGGCAAGTGCTTCAACAAGATGGGAAATTTGACCGCGCACATGAGATCTCACACAGGAGAGAAATCATATCAGTGCAAAGACTAACAAATGTTTTCCTTATAGGACAGGCTTGATAATGCATACCATAATACACAAAGGGGATAAATAATTTTGCTGTAATGACTGTGGAAAACAATTCAGACAGACAGCAGCTCTGGGAGGACATTGAAAGTTGTCACAGCAAGTAGAGAAAATGTTTTAACTGTAAGGATCACTTGACTGACCATACATTATCTCACACAGCATCTCAGTGCTTGAGGTGTCACTACAGACACCCTGGTTCGATTCCAGGCTGTATCACAACCGGCCGTGATTGGGTGCCCCGTAGGGCGGCGCACAATTGGCCCAACGTCGTCCTGGTTTGGCGGTGTAGGCCGTCAAGGTAAATAAGAATTTGTTCATAACTGACTTGCCTAGTTAAATAAAATGTTTTAAATAAAATTGACCAAGCATATGATGTTAAATACAGGAAATACATTTTATTGCTGTAAAAAAAACTCTGGAAAGTGTTTCAGTTGCTCATTAGCTTTCAATGCAATAATATGAGATCTCATACTGGGGAGACATCCTAAAGTTATCCTGTATGAAAAAAAGGCCTTATCACAATGAGCCATTTAAAAGATCTTCAGGTCTGTTTTTATTCACTGCTATAAACAAAATATTGTAGCAATCCTCCCTAATGAGCCACCTTACAATTCCCACCAAGTAGGTTAACCCTGTTGGAAAGATGCAGTAGCGTGATTGCCTTTCACGCCAGCAACTCGGGTTCTCAGCAACTTGGGTTCTATTCCCGTTCCTTCAATTCACTAAATGATTTTATTACGGTTTTTTTAATGGGTGTCATTCTGAAATCCTCTCTTGTATGATGGCAAATTTAATCCATAACTTATAATATTGCTGTGATGCAGATCCATGTTGACACTCTATTCCTTAGATACTGTGGAAGGGACTCAACCCCAATTTTATGGACACAATCATTGTTTTGAATTAAAATATAAATCATAAAACGATCTTTATAGATTGAGTAATATTAAATGCGTGCTTTTCTACATGAGCGACTTTTATTGTGAAGGCTGGACCTAGACCGGAAGCGGAAGTGATTTTCTGCTCTACTCAAACATCGCATTAACAGCAAGCTAGCGATATATTTAGCTAACATTATCACAGTTTATCCTTCAATTTCGTAGCTAAAGTTAGCTTTTATTTCCAATTAAGAATGTCGGAAAGAAAAGTTTTAAACGTAAGTACAATTCTTGTTTACTATGTCTTGATTTATTCTCGATTCGCTGAAAATTGGCAGTTTTTTAGCGAATGCAATGTTTGCTAGCTAGCAGCAAGCGGCGTGTAAGCCAGGCTTGGCCATTGAAGCAAAAACTTTTCTATGCTTATCATGACACCTAGTTACACAATAGTAGTAGCTAGCTCAATGCTCCTAGCTAGCTGTATATCTAGTAGTCGTACTCATTGTAGCTAACTAACTAGCTATGTTTCCTGCCTATCTTTCCTTATGAGGATATACTGATATAGAGTAGGCTCTCGCTGTAAACTTTGAATGTTTTGATCTTTTTATGTGAATTGTGTTTGTCTAATTATTGTATGTTTTCCTCTCGTTGTAGCTAATGACTGATAAAGGCAATGTGAATCAGATATTTTGTTGTTGCTGACTGTGTTCGCTCTCCTGTAGAAATACTACCCGCCAGACTTTGACCCGGCTAAAATACCAAAACTCAAGCTCCCTAAAGACAGGCAGTATGTGGTCCGGCTGATGGCTCCCTTCAACATGAGGTATGTCAACACTCAACAACCCTGCCCAGAAACGGTTACCATGAGGTGTGAGTGCATGAATGCGTGTGTGTGTGCTCTGATCCTGTCCCTGCGTGTGTGCCTTGCAGGTGTAAGACTTGTGGGGAGTACATTTACAAGGGGAAGAAGTTCAACGCTCGTAAGGAGACTGTGATGAATGAGCTCTACATGGGACTGCCCATCTTCCGCTTCTACATCAAGTGTACAAGATGCCTGGCTGAGATCACCTTTAAGGTAAATCTGTTTCTGCGTGTGTGTACTCACCCAGTGGGTGTCTGTAGACTGTTCCATAAAACACAAACTACGTCTTAGTGTGTGTACTCACCCAGTGTGTGTTGTCTATAGACTGATCCGGAAAACACAGACTATGCCATGGAACACGGTGCCACAAGAAACTTCCAGGCGGAGAAACTTCTAGAGGAGGAAGAGAAGAAGATAACTAGGGACAGAGAGGAGGAAGAGTTGAACAACCCTATGAAGGTATATCTCTAGAAACAGTGCTGGAGAACTTGGCAGACTGATGATATGTTCTCTACCAGGTTTCTAGAGAACAGTACTGATGTGTTGAAGAGCCGTACTGATGATGTTCCGTTCTAGGTGTTGGAGAACCGTACACGGGACTCTAAGATGGAGATGGAGGTTCTGGAGAACCTTCAGGAGCTCAAGGAGTTGAACCAGAGACAGGCTTCGGTGGACTTCGAAGGAATGCTGGGAACATACAAAGAGTTGGAGCAGAGGACGAAAGAGCGGGAGAAGGAGGAGGACGAGAGGGAGACACGGTGAGTACAGACAGAGGGGGATTGATGAGAAGAAAGAGGGAAATTGTTATGCAAATATTTTGAGAAATGGTGCATGTATAGCAAAATAACAAAATGGTTGTGTATGTGTTACAGGGAGATGCTAGAGAGAGCTCTAGTGAAGAGGTTAAGAGACTCCGACTCTGACTCAGACCAGGAGAGCGAGAGCAGCGGCAGACCAAAGAAACCCAGCACAGACAGACCTACTGACATCCTCACCACAGACAGACTCACTGACCCACAGGTAACACAGAGCCCAAACACACACACAGGCTTCACAATACATGTTAACCAACATGCCTACTTATGTCCTGTGTGTTGTTTCTGCAGGGACTGTCAATGGGGGGGGTGAAGAAGGCCAAGGTGGAGAGCTGGGAGAGAAGTGTGGGGGGGCTGGGAGGTGGAGGAGCACTGGGAACGCTGGTGGTGAGGAAGAAACCAGTGACCTCTGTCCCCAAACCTGGTATCACAGTAACTCCTGCAGGCTCTAACACACAGACAGGTGAGCTATGGAGGCTTTGACAAAAGCTGCAATATCGAAATGTATACACCAGGGTGATTTCCTGCTTAAGGCGTCAGCATGCTTCAGTTCGTCTTCGTCTAGTGTGCTTGCAGACTCCTTTAAAAGACCTTCGCTTGAAAAATGAGAAAAAAGCAGCAATAGTACTTTGCATTTTGAGACATTGTAGCTAGTGTACACTTCCTCAAAGTAGAACTCAAGAAATCTGGCAAACATCTTTGGTTTTTTAAATATTTTGTACTTTTTCTCCCCAATTTTGTGATATCCAATTGGTAGTTACAGTCTTGTCCCATCGCTGCAACTCCCGTATAGACTTGGGAGAGGCGAAGGTCAAGAGTCATGCATCCTCCGAAACACGAACTCGCAAGCCGCACTGCTTCTTGACACACTGCTCACTTAACCCGGAAATCCAGCCACACCCATGTGTCGGAGGAAACACCGTACAGCTGGCGAACAAAGTGATTTTGACAAGGCGATCTTAGTCATGAAATTTTACATCTAAATAAGATGTTTGGTGCAGTATTTCTCAATGAAAAAATGTGCATAAAAGAAACGTGTCGTCTCTCGTTGAATGACAACAGACTTTATTGAAGAATGTCTACTGTTGCCCAATCACTGACGAAGAGGCGGCTCCGAACTTCGGCTGTTCGGGTACACACAATTTTTTTCTGGTGGCAAGCTGGAAAAACCCTCACTGAAAACTTACAAAAATGTCGTCATAATATATGCACAAACTCTTCCGGCTGGGAAGCATGCGGATGCCTTTACAGCAGTTAATAACAACAGGATTCAAGACTGTCAACGCTGTCATTATTGGCTTTTACCAATGCCTCAATGGACGGTGCAACCTGAGGGAGGTTATTGTAGAAGTCTTGCCAGATTAGGATTCTGTTGTCTGTTAGCACTGTAGGAAGTCACTCTGCTCTACATGTTGTATGGCTGAACATACTTCGACTACTATTTCTGTCATTCTAACCTTTGTACTTCCTGCTTTGCAGTTTCAAAGGCAGCTGCCACTGTACCGGCGGAGGCTACTAAGCCAATCACAGCACAGAATGGGTCGTCGTCGCTCAGCCTCCTGGGGGCGTATTCCGACAGTGATGACAGCAACAACAGTGAATGAGAGAAAAGCTGGCGATGCTTTGGCTAATCAAAATGCTCAGTCAGTGTCTGAACTTCGTGATATGGAAATGTGTTGATATGATGTTGGGCAATTCACCTGTTCCACACAACCCAGAACAGTTTTGGATTTTCAAGATCACAAGACAAGGATGGTTATTAGGTGTAGGAAAGGGGTATGCAATTTGATGCCTGTGATGATTTAAAACTACTGTAGTTTGAGTATATAGGAGAGTTAACGGGCTGAATTGTATCGTTCTGCTTTGTGACCCTTACCCCCAATGTAATTAGTGTTCACCTGTGGTTTTAGAAAATATAATTTGAAATGTCCATCTATCAACTACCCTCCAATTTTGTAAAGGTGTAAGTCATGTTTTGGCTTTTCATTAAATACTTATTTTATTCAAATCAGTGGTTCTCTAAATGTTTTATTGCACTGTGGCACATTCTAAAATGTTTTCTCTTGTGCCCTACACAATCTGAAAAAAAATATTTGAATACAATGTCTGGGTTTTCTGTAGTCATAAAAATGTACTTTAGGTCCTAGCTAGTTGTGTTATAGGCCAGGGATCTCTGAACGGGTCCTGGAGAGACACTGGGTGTGGAGGATGTAAATGTAGGCCTGTGGTGCAGATAAAGATTTGTATTTCTATTTTTGTTTAACCTTTATTTAACTAGGCAAGTCAGTTAAGAACAAATTCTTATTTACAAAGACAGCCTAGGAACAGTGGGTTAACTGTCTTGTTCGTAGGCAGAATTACAGATTTTTACCTTGTCAGCTCAGGGATTCGATCTAGCAACCTTTCGGTTACTGACCCAACGCTCTAACCCCTAGGCTACCTGCCACAAAGAGTAGAGTTTACTTGATAATTTCATCTACACATGACTTTACCTGTAGTAGGCTGCTTTTGTGAGTTTAGAACATGAAATCAATGTGACAGAAGCAGATAACTTGAAGTTCCATCAAGGAGAAGTTTAGGAAAGGTTATCACACTAAATTGGCTACTAAACAGGCACTGGTGTGGACTTGACTCAACAACCAAGTGATTGTAACAATGGCAACAACAAACCGCTCTCTCTCACACACAGTTAGTCCAGTCATACTCCCCACTTGTCCTGGGGAACTAGTACATTCAGATGTCCTCTTTCTCTTCCACCTCATCTGGCATGGAAATGGAGATTTGGCCCGTCTCCAATGCTGTACATCCAATACCTTGACTTTGTTGTCTTAAGCCATTTTGCCACAACTTTGGAAGTATGCTTGGGGTTGTTGTCCATTTGGAAGACCCATTTGCGACCAAGCTTTAACTTCCTGAATGATGTCTTGAGGTGTTGCTTTAATATATCCACGTCATTTCCTCCCTCATGGTGCCATCTATTTTGTGAAGTGCACCAGTCCCTCCTGCAGCAAAGCACCCCCACTACATGATGCTGCCACCCCGTGCTTCACGGCTGCCACCCTGTGCTTCACGGTTCTTCGGCTTGCAAGCTTCCCCCTTTTTCCTCCAAACATAACGATGGTCATTATGGCCAAACAGTTCTAGTTTTGTTTCATCAGACCAGAGGACATTTCTCCAAAAAGTACGATATTTGTCCCCATGTGCAGTTGCAAACCGTAGTCTGGCTTTTTTATGGCGGTTTTGGAGCAGTGGCTTCTTCCTTGCTGAGCAGCCTTTTGGGTTACGTCGATATAGGACTCGTTTTACTGTGGATATAGATACTTTTGTACCTGTTTCCTCCAGCATCTTCACAAGATCCTTTGCTGTTGTTCTGGGATTGATTTGCACTTTTCGCACCAAAGTACGTTCATCTCTAGGAGACAGAATGCGTCTCGTTCCTGAGCGGTATGACGGCTGCGTGGTCCCATGGAGTTTATACTTGCGTACTATTGTTTGTACAGATGAACGTGGTACCTTCAGGCGTTTGGAAATTGCGCCCAAGGATGAACCAGACTTGTGGAGGTCTACAATTATTTTTCTGAGGTCTTGGCTGATTTCTTTTGATTTTCCCATGATGTCAAGCAAAGAGGCTGAGTTT
This sequence comes from Brachymystax lenok tsinlingensis, assembly GCA_030435695.1. NCBI lineage: Eukaryota > Metazoa > Chordata > Actinopteri > Salmoniformes > Salmonidae > Brachymystax > Brachymystax lenok. The sequence goes on from CM059814.1 coordinate 49,009,861, forward strand.
GAGGGTAGGCCTTGAAATACATCCACAGGTACACCTCCAATTGACTCAAATTATGTCAATTAGCCTATCAGTAGCTTCTAAAGCCATGACATCATTTTTGGGAATTTTCCAAGCTGTTTAAAGGCACAGTCAACTTAGTGTATGTAAACTTCTGACCCACTGGAATTGTGAAACAATTAAAAGGGAAATAATCTGTCTGTAAACAATTTGGAAAAATGACTTGTGTCACACACAAAGTAGATGTCCTAACCGACTTGCAAAAACTATAGTTTTTTAACAAGAAATTTGTGGAGTGGTTGAAAAACAACTTTTAATGACTCCAAACTTAGTGTATGTAAACTTCTGACTTCAACTGTAAAAAACAAGAGGTTTAATTGATACACAACTTTATAGGGCTAGGGTTAAGGTTCCCACATGGCCATATTTCCATGTTACAGCTCTTGTTTACAGAAAACAGACGGATGACAGAGTGGACTACCTGTGCTAATTATATATTTGTGTCTCCGAACACCTGTTTGTCAACAGAAGACAGACGCCACAAATGTGTTTTCACTGAAAAATACTGTCAGCTGCAACTGTGTTAAAGATACTGCTTTTAAACACGGCAAGGTGACCGGGGACAATTGTATGGTTAAAAAGTACAACTACGGCCTACACCCTTACGGTTCTTGGAACTTAAAATGGCCCCCAAAAGGTTCTTCCAAGAACCCCATAGGAGGTCGGGTTCATGGTAGAACCTCCTTAGTTGGTGGGGGTTCTTGCAGGTTTGTCCCTTGTATGATATAAATTGATATTGTTTTATGATGATATCTTCTATCTTTACATATTTGTGCAAATCTTTCTAAAACAGAAAATGGACACATTTCAATGGATATCAATCAACTAAAAGGTAAGAATATGCTAAATATAAAATAACTTTTGATAATGCTTTCCATACACATACAGTTGAAGTCGGAAGTTTACATACACTTAGGTTGGAGTCATTAAAACTCGTTTTTCAACCACCCCACAAATTTCTTGTTAACCAACTACAGTTTTGGCAAGTTGGTTAGGACATCGACGTTGTGCATGACACACGTAACCTTTCCAACAATTGTTTACAGACAGATTATTTAACTTATAATTCACTGTATCACAATTCCAGTGGGTAAGTCTACATACACTAAGTTGACTGTGGCTTTAAAAAGCTTGGAAAATTCCAGAAAATGATGTCATGGCTTTAGAAGCTTCTGATAGGCTAATTGACATAGTTTGAGTCAAATGGAGGTGTACCTGTGGATGTATTTCAAGGCCTACCCTCAAACTCAATGCCTCTTTGCTTGACATCATGGGACAATCAAAATAAATCAGCCAAGAAAAATTGTAGACCTCCACAAGTCTGGTTCATCCTTGAGAGCAATTTCCAAACGCCTGAAGGTACCACGTTCATCTGTACAAACAATAGTATGCAAGTATAAACACCATGGGACCACGCAGCCATCATACCGCTCAGCAACGAGACGCGTTCTGTCTCCTGGAGATGAACGTACATTGGTGCAAAAAGTGCAAATCAATCCCAGAACAACAGCAAAGGATCTTGTGAAGATGCTGAAGGAAACAGGTACAAAAGTATCTATATCCACACTAAAACGAGTCCTATATCGACATAACCTGAAAGGCCGCTCAGCAAGGATGAAGCCACTGCTCCAAAACCGCCATAAAAAAGCCAGACTACGGTTTGCAACTGCACATGGGTACAAAGATTGTACTTTTTGGAGAAATGTCCTCTGGTCTGATGAAACAAAAATAGAACTGTTTGGCCATAATGACCGTCGTTATGTTTGGAGGAAAAAGGGGGAGGCTTGCAAGCCGAAGAACACCATCCCAACCGTGAAGCACGGGGGTGGCAGCATCATGGTGTGGGGGTGCTTTGCTGCAGGAGGGACTGTTGCACTTCACAAAATAGATGGCATCATGAGGAAGGAAAATTATGTGGATATATTGAAGCAACATCACAAGAGATCAGTCAGGAAGTTAAAGATTGGTCGCAAATGGGTCTTCCAAATGGACAATTACCCCAAGCATACTTCCAAAGTTGTGGCAAAATGGCTTAAGGACAACAAAGTCAATGTATTGGAGTGGCCATCACAAAGCCCTGACCTCAATCCCATAGAAGATTTGTGGGCAGAACTGAAAAAGTGTGTGCAGGCAAGGAGGCCTACAAACCTGACTCAGTTACACCAGCTCTGTCAGGAGGAATTGGCCAAAATTAACCCAACTTATTGTGGGTAGCTTGTGGAAGGCTACCCAAAACGTTTTACCCAAGTTAAACAATTTAAGGCAATGCTACCAAATACTAATTGAGTGTATGTAAACTTCTGACCCACTGGGAATGTGATGAAAGAAATAAAAGCTGAAATGAATCATTCTCTCTACTATTATTCTGACATTTCACATTCTTAAAATAAAGTAGTGATCCTAACTGGCCTAAGACAGGGGAATTTTTACCAGGATTAAATGTTATGAATTGTGAAAAACTGAGTATAAATGTATTTGGCTAAGGTGTATGTAAACCTCCGACTTCAACTGTACCTTGTCTATAATGTAGAGGCCTATGGGATATTCATTGAAGGGGTAAGGGAGGAGGATGGTAAATGTGATCTGCTTAACATACCAATACCAATTGACATACCTTTGTATGCCTCCTCGTCTGTATACCTACAGATACAAAAGTGAGCATTTCACTGTACCCTGCAATTACAAATGCGACCCTGTGTGTGTGACTAATAAAATAATAGACTCTAACTGGTTTAAACAGTGGACAGTAAGTGTATATTTTGCGTTTGTGATATTATTTTGATGTGATATGAAAGTAGAGGGATTTATGTTTCTAGAACAATACTGCAATTGAGAATCGATTCACGTTTAGTTGGAGTATTTGTCTGTTTTGACTTCCAGAGCCAATTCACCAATTAAACAGAAAATGTAAGGTCCTTGGACTAATGAGTAACGCTAGGCTCCTTTAGTCCAATTTAGGGCTAACTGTAGGGGTGCTCATGTTACTGGGGATCAGAAGTGTCCAGTGCCAGAGAGGCAGGTTGAAGTTACCAGGGTCAGAGTTGTACAGAAGGTGTCGTATGCTGAGGCAGTGAAGAAAGTAGAGGAAGATGCATCAAGTATCTTTGAGTAGTAGAATTTTGCCAGTACAGAGTGATAGGACTACGAATGCAATGTCATTCAGTAAGGTTGGCTTTTTAGTGTTTATTGCTATGGTTGTCAACTGTCCTGCAGGAATAGAATGTAAAATCACAGAAAATAGGTGTTGTGGTGGCAGCTGCAGAGAAGTACTTGGGTTTACGAGATTTTACTGCAGAAGAGGGTGTGTTGAATGGTAGTGTCCCGTCCTCCCAGGCCGTGTGTGTGGTATAGGTTCAGAAAGGTTCAAAATAGTGAAATGGGGTGGTGGGTTTTTAATGAGTGAAGGGTTGGTTACTTTTTTGTAATGCAAAGTATAATGGATTTATACTCCAGTCCATTTGGTGGCGGTAAGGGGCCATTAATATTGGATTTAACGGCAACCGCCGTTAAACCCCACCGAATAATACTTTCTTGTAGCTAGCTAACCCTTCTTATTATAGCTCAGTGAGCTAACCATTTCTGACTAAAATAGTCGAATTAGTTAGCTATATAGAAATTGTAACGTTACCCGTAACTGAAATAATATTATACAAAATGCATTTAATCTTTGTTTTAAACTGACTGACGTAGCGTAGTTAATTTACGTTGGTGGCAGGAAAACTTGTTTTCTTCAGCTCAAGCCAAGGGAAGTTAACAAGCTAACGTTAGCTAGCTATAATGCCATTTTTGTGAATTCATGGGGGGTGGACACACAATTAAAAACGTCATTGGCTAACGGCCCTGATTTCCATCAAAACGTAAGTATTGACAGTGTATCGTTTTTATATTATGCAAATATAAGCTGCAGTTAACGTTATGTCTTTAATGTTGCACCAAACATAGATAGCTAGCTAACATCAGCTGATTATAGCTAGCCAGCCAATAGCCAAACATTCGTAGGTAGATCCCTGGCTAGCTTGTCTGTCGCTTTCCAAATTCAAACGAAATATAGCCTTCTTGTAAATCGAAGGATCTGGAAATACTATAGCTAGCCAGCTAACAAACAGTTACTACTCTCTCAAACGTTAGTTTGATGAATGCATTCCAGTTCAGCTACCTAGCTGTATCTAGCTCCGATCCTCCTAGTGTAATTGAAAGATTCCTTTCTTTTGCTCAATATGTTATATATATATATATATATATATATATATATATATATATATATATATATATATATATATGTGTATATATATATGTATATATATATATATATATATGCCTTTAAACAACTAGGGCCCAGAGTTTTTCCTGCTCAGGTCTATCATGCCAGTCTTTCCTCCTCCTTTCAGGTCCACTGACCCATACCAAGCAAGTTATGTCATTAGTTACATTAGAACGTTAATATTCCTCTTAGATAAATTGTCTGACCTACCCTGATCACTTACATTGTCCAATGACTGACTGACAGACCCAGTGTTTTATTCCCATATTCCCTCACACACCCAGTCTGATAAGCGTCTACTGAATGCCAGTGTGTATTGTTTTTACTGATTCCATTGTCACGGTAAGCACATTATTGGAAGTGTTGACAGTGTTAGTTAGATATGATGTAATATTCTGCTTTATTCTCCTTCCCTCAGACCCATGGCAAAGTGGTTAAAGGACTACCTGAACTTCGGCAGCCGTCGTGACGCCCCCCAGCCTCCGCGTCCTGACTACACAGAGAGTGAGATCCTGAGGGCTTACAGAGCCCAGAAAGACCTGGACTTTGAAGACCCCTACCAGAGTGCAGAGAAACCACAAAATGGCTGCTACGGTGGCTGCAGGGGGACAGTAAGCCTGCATGCGTTTCCCCGCCTTCGCTTCTGTCCTTCCCAACGATGCAGAGGTGGGCAATGTTATATCTTATAGGGCATGAACATGTTGTGTTATGACCGTGTTATTACAGCAGAGGAGGCTGGTTGGCGGAGATATAGGAGGACTGGCTCAATGTAATTGCTGGAATGGGATGGATCTAACAGTATCAAACACATGGCTTTACAGGTGTTATGATCATGTTATTACAGGTCTTTAAAGGTTGTTATAATGTATTCCAGGTGAAGGTGGTGTCTCCCAAACACAGGCTGATCAAGGTGGACTCTCAGGAGTTCAGTCGCAGTAAGATCCCCCTCAGCCCCGTCACCATCCACCAGGAACCGGTATGGCATGACAGTTGTTTTTGTTGTTGATCTTCTCCCTCTTTCATGTTCTTTGTATCCACATGATTCTCCTCATTTGTGGCTTTGACCCTTTAGATATTTTTTTTACCCTTTTTCCTCACTATCCCACCCACCCTCCATCACTCTCTCCAGGTGCTTCCCTCTGCTCCTGCAGCAGTAGGGGACTCCGACACCGACTACTCGGACCCGTTTGATGCCAGACCAGTTCCTCGGCTTAGAGCAGATCGGGAGCCTAACCCTAGCCCACACCTTACCTTGGGCCTCAGCCCCATCACCAGTCCTACCCTGGTAGCCTTCAGCCCTAACCCTATCCTAGGTCTCAGTCTCTGTCCAGGGGACAGCAGCAGCTACATGGAACCCTTTGAAGCCCAGAGGGTCATCACAGGTCGGCTCCTTTTAGCTGTTGCCTACACACCCACACCTTGGACTTCACGCCTGGCTGTCTAAAATTACTGACATACTACTGAGATCCATAGACTTATAGTTAATTTATTGATTGTGTGTGTAGAGCTCCAACAGGGCCCAGAGCGGGGTCGGCCAGGAGTTGGCAGTGGAAGGGCAGGGGTTGGGGTTGGGATCGGAGGTCAACTCTATGATGACCCCTACGATGAGAGGGCTCGACATTGCCACCGGGGGGCGCCAACGCAGCAGCAGGGGAGAGAGTTCCTCAGGGACGAACCGGTAACAATCGTCTTCTTCTTCTTCTCTGTTTTGATTTCATCATCCTCCTACATCCTCTCCTCCTCTTCCTCTTCCAGAGAGAGGTCAGAGAGAGCAGGCTGCCCCAGGACGATGAGAGACCAGCAGAGGAGTACGACCAGCCCTGGGAATGGAAGAAGGACAACATCTCCAAAGCTCTAGCAGGTAGATATCTAATAGAGGAAAGCAAGTATTTGGCTCTCTAAAGCTCTAGCAAGTAGACCAGTGCTCTGATCTATTCTGGTGTAGGAGGCACCCAGTAGATGCAGCAGTTTTACATTTGAGCCATTTAGCCCGACGCTCTTATCCAGAGCGATTTACAGGAGCAATTAGGGTTCAGTGCCTTGCTCAAGGGCACATTTTTTCACCTAGTCTGCTCGGGATTCGAACCAGTGACCTTTCAGTAACTGTCTCAACGCTCTTAAACGCTAAGCTACCTGTTGCCCGGGTATTTAAGTAGTTGGCTAATAAAACTCTCCATTTGTAGTGAAGTTTGAGGGGGCAGAGTGGGAGAAGTCGTTAGCCCAGTCAGACCAGGCCAGACTACCCAGGACCAGCCCCACAGCCCCAGCCCCAGGGGGTGCAGCCAACCTTCGGAGGCCCGGTGACACCACCCCTATCCTGGGTGAGAGAGTGGACCCCTGCCTGCCCCTGGAGAGACAGGTGTAAGTTCCTTCCCTCAACCACTGACTCTCAGGATAATTCAAGAAGCTCCCCCTGGCCGTGTGTCACACTGTTTTGTGTCCCTTGCTATGCGTCACATAGTAATATGTCCCCCTTGCAGGTGGTACCACGGTTCTGTGAGTCGTGCGGAGGCAGAGACTCTACTGACGTTGTGCAAAGAGAGTTCATACCTGGTGAGGAAGAGCCAGGCCTGCCCACAAGACTACTCTCTCTCCCTCAGGTACCTTTACACACTCTCCCCATCTCATTCTCCTGATGTTCTACATTATTCCAATCACGTCATCGTAAATCTGTTTTCCATGGGTTTTCCATATTTATCTAGGCCCTAATAAGGTGTTAAGGATTTTATAACGCTGATCTCTATTTTGCTCTCTCTCTTTCAGGAGTTGTCAGGGCTTCATGCATATGAAGTTCACTCGGAGTTCAGAGAGTCGTTACGTCCTGGGAGAGAACAGTCCTCCATTCTCCTCTGTACCAGAGGTCATCCACTACTACACCATGCACAAACTACCTATCAGAGGAGCTGAACACCTGTCTCTGCTCTACCCTGTCATAGTACAGACCCTCTGACCCTTCTCCACTCATTAGCTGCATCCCAACTGGCACCCTCTTCCCTATGTAGTGCACTACTTTTGTGCACTCTGATCAAAAGTAGTGCACTATATAGGCAATAGAGTGGGACACGGCTATTTATGATACTAATACAGAAGGTGCTGTCGTCTGCGGAGATGCTAACATGGCTGCTGTGGAACTGTGTGATGTTACTCTTAGACCGTCGACATGGTTCTGGTGGAAACCACAATGGTTCAACTGTATTATATGGCCAAAGGCAAATGCTGTAACAGAGCAGGTTACTGTATGTCAAGAGTATTATCAATCATCCGTATGGCACATTGATTAGCTAGCTGTACCAGGGTGGGAGTTTCATCCAATAGTGTTATACAGTAGAATGCTACTTCGCTATTATAGAAATGTGTGCTTGAAAGCTATTTCAATACTTATATGTATGAATGTTGGTATTATACACCTGAGTGTACAAAATATTAGGAACACCTTCCTGATATTGAGTTGCACCCCCTTTTGCCCTCAGAACAGCCTCAGTTCACCGGGTCATGGACTACAAGGCGTCGAAAGAGTTCCACAGGGATACTGGCCCATGTTGACTCCAATGCTTCCCACAGTTGTCAAGTTGGCTGGATGTCCTTTGAGTGGTGGACTATTCTTGATACACACAGAAAACTGTTGTGTGAAAAACCCAGCAGCGTTGCAGTTCTTGACACACTCAAACCGGAGCGCCTACTACCATACCCCGTTCAAAGGCACTTAAATATTTTGTCTTGCCCATTCACCCTCTGAATGGCACACATACACAATCCATGTCTGAATTGTCTCAAGGCTTAAAATTCCTCCTTTTAACCTGTCTCCTCCCCTTCATAGACACAGGTGAAATCAATAAGGGATCATAGCTTTCACCTAGTCAGTATGTAATGGGAAGAGCAGGTGTTCCTAATGTTTTGTACACTCAGTGTAGTTGTGTGTTAAAGTGTAAATGTTTTTTTGGACTTTGATCATGAAAGCTAAAGAATAATAGGTAGGTTTGTTACTGGGGTGCTGTTTGTAAGATTTTCTCATGTTCTATGAAAATAAAGTGTCATTTTGTTTTAAAAAAAAACTGTTGAAAGTCTAACCACATATACACAGGTAGAGGGAAGGGATAAGGGTTGTTATTCAGATAAGTATATTTGCTACTTTCCATTGTCCATACTAATATCATTACTTCGTTCTAATTGGTATGCGTTTAAATTGTAATTGCAAGAGAAACCGAAAAAATACACATGTGCATTCAATAATGTCCTCATTATGAAAGCCTTACACGTCACTCTGCGTGACATGACCGATGATATAGATAGCGGCGTCACCATAGCAACCACCAGGCGTCAGTATCAGCGCAAGCAAGGATAAACATCAAGGGTGAGTTCGTAAATTCACATTGGCTGGTTAGATAGGGTGTGTTCGTAAATTCAATCTGCAGTGCCAGTGTGCGCTCAGACTTCATCTGGGCGTTCATAAATTAGTTTAGCTCTCGGAGCGGTCAGAGCGCACACTGGACGCTTTGGTTAGCAGCCAAGCAACTGGCTAGATTGCTAGCTACTTCCAGACACAAAATAACACATCACTCTAACCATTTTACTCGCCATAGCAGAGCAGATTAGGCTTTTTTTCATGTTATCTAGAGTGTTTGTGAGTAACTGTGCTGCTGGCAACAATTTCATAGTTTTTCTGCCAACGTCTACCGACTGGTAATACTCAATGGGTGTTGCGCGTTCGTAAATTCATCAGTTATTCCGCGCTCTGGCACAAACGAGAGTGCTTTGAAATTGGAGTAGATCGCCAGAGTGAATTTACGAACGCACCCGAGAGTGCTCTGAAATCTGAGTAGATTGCCACAGTGAATATACAAACGCACCCCTACTCCAATTTCAGTGCACTCTAGTCAGAGCGCAGAATAACTAGCTAATGAATTTATGAACGCACAACACCTGTTGAATATTACAGGTATCAGGAAATGTCGGCAAAGAAAACGTTATTAAATTGTTGCCACAAGCACAGACAGTCACCAACTCTCTAGATGACATGAAAACAGCTTAACCTGCTCTGCTAGGGCGAGTAGAATGGTTAGAGTTGAGGTGTCCTCTCATTTGTGTCTGGAAGTAGCAAGCAAGCTAGATAACTTTAGCCAATTAGCTTGGGTGCAGTTGTGAGGTCAGAACGCTCGGATCAAAATTACTCCTCCGCCAGAGCGTCAAATGTGCGCTCTGAATTTACGAACGGACAATCTGTCAAAGCTCTAAATTTACGAGCGCACTCTGGCACTCCAGAGCGAATTTACGAACACACCCCAAGTTGATCACGAGGCAGCGGCGTGATAAAATAATGTGTCCAAATATTTTTAGCTGCTAATCGTGGATATTGCGTTTACTTTATAAAAACGTATCTGATTAATACGGTTTACTCATGAACTGACTCACGAGTCTGTCATGTCAGCTCTTATGTCATGTTTATGCCATTGTTAGGCTATTTCCATGTCATAATGAGGTGCTATGGTTACCCTTCTGACTGCACTTGTCTCCCATTGAAGAAAAGGTGTGTGTACTGTGTTCAGATACATTTAAAGGAAAATACAATAAACCAGTGGAGGCTGCTGAGGGGAGCAGGGCACACAATAATGGCTGTAAAGGAGCTAATGGAATGGCATCTTACACATGGATGTATTTGAAACCATTCCACCTATTCCGCTCCATTACCACGAGCCGTCATCCCCAATTAAGGTGCCACCAATCTCCTGTGCAATAAACAGTCATTTTTGTGTTATGCTTCAGCAGCTCATGTATCCATGGCTACCCGGATGGTGCAACTCGCTCAGCCCAAACCCAACCTGCTCCGATTCCCCGACCGGTACTGCCACACAAACACACACACACACACACACACACTGGCAGACTGACTGATTGATCGATTATTTTCCTTCCAGACGGTCAGTCTACTGGCTAGATGAACTCCCACCTGAAAGAAATGGCTCCACCACCACGTTTGGTAAGATCACCCCACTCTCTTTCTGTCTCTATTTATCCCGTTTTCACTCTCTTTCTGTCTCTATTTATTTTTTATTTATTTTAGCTTTATTTAACTAGGCAAGTCAGCTAGGAACAAATTCTTATTTTCAATGACGGCCTAGGAACAGTGGGTTAACTGCCTTGTTCAGGGGCAGAATGACTGATTTTTAACTTGTCAGCTCGGGGATTCGATCTTGCAACCTTTCGGTTACTAGTCCAACGCTCTATGATGTTTGTGTTGTGGATAATTTACTTCATAATTGCCTTTTTAATGTTATTGTTTTTGTTGTAGAGTTGACGCCCCACTGGTCCCAGCTGTGTGGCAGGAAGCGGCTTAATTCTGGGTTTGAACAGAGCAGGTAAGACTTCATAATGTTGTACAGTATGTTAATGATGTGTATAATGCATGATTTCTTTGATGACTCTCCTCCTCCTCCCTCTCCAGATCAACTCCCCAATGGGAGGTCAGTGTAGCAGCTTTGAGTGCCTATCCATCCAATAGAGTGTGTTCTCTGGCTTTGCCCCGCCTCCCCACCGCAGGCTGGGAACCTGACCGCCCCCTAATGGCCTCCGTGAGCACCACACACACACACACACACACACACCTCAATGTATAACCCTCTCTATCTGTGTCTCTCATATATATCCATCTCGTTTCCTCTCTTTGTGTGTGTCTCTCTCTCTCTAGCTGAGCAGAGCGGTGCAGACTGCAGTAGCCAGTCCTAGGGTCTGCCAGTTGGCCTGTCCCAAGCGGAGGCAGGGTCTCTATTCACCCCATTCGTCCAAGACCTCACTGGCACCCCCTCACCCAGCTGCAACCTCCTCCCGACTACAGCTCCTCGCCAGTAAGACACTTAGGATACCTCGTATTTACCTCAGACAGTAACGTTTAATAACGGCCACCCAACTACATTGCAAAGTAAATGTGGTGTTAATTTTTTGCCTGAAAATGTCGCTATTCTATCTACTTCTGTCTCGCACACTCTCTCTCTGTGTCTCTGTGTCTCTGTGTCTCTGTGTCTCTGTCTCCTTCCTCCTCCCCTCTCCCAGTCCCTAAGTCTGACCACCCCCAGTATGCCCAGGACCGTCCAGTCAGCTGGCCAGTGCCGGGGCCAGTGAGGAAGGCAGTAGCCAGTGAGAGGGTGCAGGTCCTTTCACGGCCCAACCAGCGGAAGGCGCTGTTCCAAGGCTACAACCCGTACACGGTTACCCTAGCTGCACGCTCCGCTAGCGCCTCACCGCGCCTACAGGTGAGCCGTGTTTCTCTCATTTACTAATTTATTTAAATAATTTGTCAGTTTGTCTGTTTGTTTATTACAGGAGCTTTGTCTGCCCCTGCCGCGGAAATGCAAGGGCAAATAGACGAATGCATCTCATCTCACACCTCTACAGTACCTCCGGCCGCCTCTTCTTCAGATACTGTCTCCTATACAGCATGTCTATGTCCCTGATCACCAATGTTCCATAATAAAGACCCTCTATGATATCATTGAGACATGTTGCTGGGTCTTTGTTCTGGTCCAACGGGACCGCTGGCTTTAGAAGGTGGCTTGTTTAGTGCTGCGACGTTCAACAGCGGGCTGTTCATTCAACGGAACTGAAGTGACTTTTACTATCACCAAAGGGGAGTTGTCACAGACCTAGAACATTACAACGCACATTACGAACATAAAGTGAAAACCACCTGAATGTAGAAGTGTACCTTATATATATTTTAGTGTGTAATTGTGACAGATGTAGGAAACCTGAAAAAGGATGTAATATCTTTAATGAATATTCCCTCTCCTGTTAACCCTCTACTGCACATACCGTTGAAGTCGGAAGTTTACATACACTTAGGTTGGAGTCATTAAAACTTGTTTTTAAATCACTCCACAGCTTTGGCAAGTGCATGACACAAGTAATTTTTCCAACAATTGTTTACAGACAGATTATTTCAACTATAATTCACTGTATCACAATTCCAGTGGGTCAGAAGTTTACATACACTAAGTTGACTGTGGCTTTAAACAGCTTGGAAAATTCCTGAAAATTATGTCATGGCTTTAGAAGCTTCTGATAGGTTAATTGACATAATCTGAGTCAATTGGAGGTGTACCTGTGGATGTATTTCAAGGCCTACCTTCAAACTCAGTGCCTCTTTGCTTGACATCATGGGAAAATCAAAAGAAATCAGCCAAGACCTCAGACAAAAAATTGTAGACCTCCACAAGTCTGGTTCATCCTTGGGAGCAATTTCCAAATGCCTGAAGGTACCACGTTCATCTGTACAAACAAGAGTATGCAAGTATAAACATCATGGGACCACGCAGCCGTCATACCGCTCAGGAAGGAGACACGTTACAGTCTCCTAGAGATGAACGTACTTTGGTGCGAAAAGTGCAAATCAATCCCAGAACAACAGCAAAGGACCTTGTGAAGATGCTGGAGGAAACAGGTACAAAGGTATCTATATCCACTGTAAAAATAGTCCTTTATCGACATGACCTGAAAGGCCACTCAGCAAGGAAGAAGCCACTGCTCCATTACCGCCAGAAAAAAGCCAGACTATGGTTTGCAACTGGACATGGGGACAAAGATCGTACTTTTTGGAGAAATGTCCTCTGGTCTGATGAAACAAAAATATAACTGTTTGGCCATAATGACCATCGTTATGTTTGGAGGAAAAAGGGGGAGGCTTGCAAGCCGAAAAACACCATCCCAACGTGAAGCACGGGGTGCCAGCATCATGTTGTGTGGGTGCTTTGCTGCCGGAGGGACTGGTGCACTTCACTAAATAGGAAGAAAAATTATGTGGATATATTGAAGCAACATCTCAAGACATCAGTCAGGAAGGTAAAGCTTGGTTGCAAATGGGTCTTCCAAATTTACAATGACCCCAAGCGTACTACAAAGTTTAAGGACAACGAAGTCAAGGTATTGGAGTGACCATCACAAAGCCCTGACCTCAATCCTATAGAAAATCTGTGGGCAGAACTGAAAAAGCATGTGCAAGCAAGGAGGCCTGCAAACCTGACTCAGTTACACCAGCTCTGTCAGGAGGAATGGGCCAAAATTAACCCAATTTATTGTGGGAAGCTTGTGGAAGGCTAACCAAAATGTTTGACCCAAGTTAAACAATTCAAAGGCAATGCTATCAAATACTAATTGAGTGTATGTAAACTTCTGACCCACTGGGAATGTGATGAAAGAAATAAAAGCTTAAATAAATAATTCTCTCTACCATTATTCTGACATTTCACATTCTTAAAATAAAGTGGTGATCCTAACTGACCTAAGACAGGGAATTTGTACTAGGATTATATGTCAGAAATTGTGAAAAACTGAGTTTAAATGTATAAAATGGTATAAAATGGCACCGGAGGAAATGGCAGCAGTTTTACGGGCGCCCAACCAATTGTGCTATTATGTGGTTTTTTTCTTCGTTATTTGTAACTTATTTTGTACATAATGTTTCTGCAACCGTATCTTACTGTAATATCCTATGTTTCACAGAATCGTGGCTGAATGATGACATGGATATTCAGCTAGCGGGATATACGCTGCACCGGCAAGATAGAACAGCACACTCCGGTAAGACGAGGGAGTCTGTGCATATTTGTAAACAACAGCTGGTGCACGAAATCTAAGGAAGTCTAGATTTTGCTCGCCTGAAGTAGAGTATCTTGTGATTAATTGCAGGCCACACTACTTGCCTAGAGCGTTTTCAGCTATACTTTTCGTGGCTGTTTATTTACCACGACAGACGGATGCTGGCACTAAGACCGCACTCAGTCAGCTGTATAAGGAAATAAGCAAACAGGAAACCACTCACCCAGAGGCGGCACTCTTAGTGGCCGGAGACTTTAATGCAGGGAAACTTAAATCAGTTCTACCAAATGTCTATCAACATGTTAAATGTGCAACCAGAGGGAAAAACATTCTAGATCACCAGTACTCCACACACAGAGATGCGTACAAAGCTCTCCCTCGCCCTCCGTTTGGTAAATCGGACCACAACTCTATCCCCCTGATTCCTGCTTACAAGCAAAAATTAAAGCAGGAAGCACAAGTGACTCGGTCTATAAAAAAGTGGTCAGATGAAGCAGATGCTAACCTACAGGACTGTTTTGCTATCACAGACTGGAACATGTTCCGCGATTCTTCCAATGGCATTGAGGAGAACACCACATCAGTTACTGACTTTATCAATAAGTGCATCGAGGACGTCGTACCCACAGTGACTGTACGTACATACCCCAACCAGAAGCCATGGATTACAGGCAACATTCGCACTGAGCTGAAGGATAGAGCTGCCACCTTCAAGGTGCGGGACTCTAACCCGGAAGCTTATAAGAAATCCTGCTATGCCCTGCGACGAACCATCAAACAGGCAAAGCGTCAATACAGGGCTAAGATTGAATCATACTACACCGGCTCCGACGCTCGTCTTATGTGGCAGGGCTTGCAAACTATTACAGACTACAAAGGGAAGCTCAGCCGAGAGCTGCCCAGTGACACGAGCCTACCAGATGAGCTAAATCACTTCTATGCTCGCTTCGAGGCAAGAAACACTGAGGCATGCATGAGAGTATCAGCTGTTCCGGACAACCTTTAAACAGGTCAACATTCACAAGGCTGCAGGGCCAGACGGATTACCAGGACGTGTGCTCCGGGCATGTGCTGACCAACTGGCAGGTGTCTTCACTGACATTTTCAACATGTCCCTGATTGAGTCTGTAATACCAACATGCTTCAAGCAGACCACCATAGTCCCTGTGCCCAAGAACATGAAGGCAACCTGTCTAAATGACTACAGACCCGTAGCACTCACGTCCGTAGCCATGAAGTGCTTTGAAAGGCTGGTAATGGCTCACATCAACACCATTATCCCAGAAACCATAGACGCACTCCAAATTGCATACCGCCCAAACAGATCCACAGATGATGCAATCTCTATTGCACTCCACACTGCCCTTTCACACCTGGACAAAAGGAACACTTATGTGAGAATGCTATTAATTGAATACAGCTCAGCGTTCAACACCATAGTACCTTCAAAGCTCATCACTAAGCTAAGGATCCTGGGACTAAACACCTCCCTCTGCAACTGGATCCTGGACTTCCTGACGGGCCGCCCCCAGGTGGTGAGGGTAGGTGGCAACACTTCTGCCATGCTGATCCTCAACACTGGAGCCCCCAAGGGGTGCGTGCCAAGTCCCCTCCTGTACTCCCTGTTCACCCACAACTGCATGGCCAGGCACGACTCCAACACCATCATTAAGTTTGCAGACGACACAACAGTGGTAGGCCTGATCACCGACAACGACGAGACAGCCTATAGGGAGCAGGTCAGAGACCTGGCCGGATGGTGCCAGAATAACGACCTCTCCCTCAATGTAACTGTTACGTTCCCCAGTTTCTGTGGTGCTTTTGCTTGTATGTGTGTGTTTCAGGATGGCTTCCTGAAATTTTCCCCTTTACTAATTGGAGCTGACCCCGCCCCCTCGTCAGGATACAGCTGTATCCCATTAGACACCTTCTCCAGCTATATAAGCCAGGGTTCTATTGCTCAGAAGGGAGAAGGCTGAGAGAGGAGGCGGATAGATGAGGCTGATGACTGAGGGTGAAGTGCATCCTGAATTTAAAGTTGTTAAGAGATTGTGGTATGTTAGCTGTTACTGATTGTTATGTTCTGTGTTAGTGATTTTTGCTAAAAGAGAGAGATCTATCAAAAGGTCCGTATTGATTATTTGAAATTGTTTGTATTTTCCTGTGTTTGTTCCCAGGGGGGAAGGGGAAGGCACCTAGGGAGTGCTTAGGCAAGAGGCCTGCGGGCATACATAACCCGTAGTATTTTACTGTCTATGCACACTAGGTAAGACCTGGACGGACCACCCCTGTATTTTGGTTAGTGCACCAGGTGGTGCTAAGTTAGGTAAGTTGTGGGTAGGCAGGTAAAGTAGGAGAGGGGGCTTTGACTTTTACTTTCTTTGCTTTGGTTCCGTTCAGCCCCTTTTCCCCAAAACTACCGTGTGACGGAATAAATTCCTTGTTAACGGTACCGCTTACTGCTTTTGTCATCCTTACTCGCACCTACAGTCCCATACCTCTTTCACTCCGCGGGGAATATAGAGCAGCAGGGAGTTGCGTTCCCTCCTCCAAGAGGCGTACGTAACAGTAACCAAGACTAAGGAGATGATTGTGGACTACAGGAAAAGGAGGACCGAGCACGCCCCCATTCTCATCGACGGGGCTGTAGTGGAGCAGGTTGAGAGCTTCAATTCCTTGGTGTCCACATCACCAACAAACTAGAATGGTCCAAACACACCAAGACAGTTGTGAAGAGGGCACGACAAAGCCTATTCCCCCTCAGGGAACTAAAAAGATTTGGCATGGGTCCTCAGATCCTCAAAAGGTTCTACAACTGCAACATCAAGAGCATCCTGACTGGTTGCATCACTGCCTGGTACGGCAATTGCTCGGCCTCCGACCGCAAGGCACTACAGAGGGTAGTGCGTACGGCCCAGTACATCACTGGGGCTAAGCTGCCTGCCATCCAGGACCTCTACACCAGGCGGTGTCAGAGGAAGGCCCTAAAAATTGTCAAAGACCCCAGCCACCCCAGTCATAGACTGTTCTCTACTACTGTATGGCAAGCGGTACCGGAGTGCCAAGTCTAGGACAAAAAGGCTTCTCAACAGTTTTTACCCCCAAGCCATAAGACTCCTGAACAGGTAATCAAATGGCTACCCAGACTATTTGCATTTGCATTTTTTGCACTGTTGGTTAGAGCCTGTAAGTAAGCATTTCACTGTAAGGTCTACACCTATTGTATTCTGCGCACGTGACAAATAAACTTTGATTTGATTTTGCTAAGGTGTATGTAAACTTCCGATTTCAACTGTAGTTGCCCTCAGGCAACAGAAAACCATTTTGCGCCTTATAACCTCCCATGTGACTTGTTTTAAATTCAACAATTCAATGAGGTGGTATGATGTATCAATTTGGGCAGGGAACTTCTTTCAGGAAACAGAACAAAAACACATGTGGTAAGATACATTTCATTTTTATACCCCTTTTTCTCCCCAATTTCATGGTATCCAATTGGTAGTTACCGTCTTGTCTCATCGCTAAAACTCCCATACAGACTCAGGAGTGGCAAAGGTTGAGAGCCGTACGTCCTCCAAAACCCAACCCAACTAAGCTGCACTGCTTCTTGACACAATGCCCACTTAACCCAGAAGCCCGGAGGACCTGAGCCCTAGGACCATGCCTCAGGACTACTTGGCCTGATGACTCCTTGCTGTCCCCAGTCCACCTGGTCGTGCTGCTGCTCCCGTTTCAACTGTTCTGCCTCCGTGCTACCTTGTCCCAGACCTGCTGTTTTAAACTCTCTCTCTACCGCACCTTATTATTTGACCCTGCTGGTCGTCTATGAACATTAGAACATCTTGGCCATGTACTGTTATAATCTGCACCCGGCACAGCCAGAAGAGTGCTGGTCACCCCTACGAGCCTGGTTCCTCTCTAGGCTTCTTCCTAGGTTCTGGCCTTTCTAGGGAGTTTTTCCTAACCACCGTGCTTCTACATCTGCATTGCTTGCTGTTTGGGGTTTTAGGCTGGGTTTCTGTATAGCACTTTGTGACATCGGCTGATGTAAAAAGGCTTTATAAATAAATGTGATTGATTGATATGGGTGTGGGGGGTAAAAGTCGTTTATTTATATATTACCAGAAAGCCTACATTTTCCATGACCCATCTCAATTATTGTTTTTCTGGATGTTGCTGCAACACCGCTTTATCTCTTCAAAAAATAATCTCTTCATCCTCTAACTCCTCCCTGCGGTCTGGTTCACTTTTATTTTCACAAGAGTTCTGACGTCAGCTCTGGGGAGTGGAGAGTGTAAACGCACACACGCCTTTAGTTGGAAAAAGTAGCCCATTCTCAACTTTCCGTAAAGAATACCATTTCAGACGTTTTTTTTCTTCCATTATCTCTGCTTGCGTGTGGACAATGCGCGACCCACACATGTCCGTGTGTTGACAGCGCAGGACACTCCGTGTGTGTGGTGTGTACTACAGTTGCGTCTTTCCCCGACTCACCTATAGAGCGTAGGCCTAAACAGGTAAGCCAGGTAGGCTACGGGAGCGAAATCCGGAAGAACAAGCACATCTGATTGTTCACACTATTTTTCTCTTACCTCTGCAACTAAACTTCTCCCAATAACGTTTATGCAGTTTTGATAATTCTTCTTCTGAGAGAGTAGAAGTGTGAAGATGACGGAACTACCAGTTCACAAGAAAAATATGCTGATTCTAGTTGACGTTCTCTGTGTGGTTGTCGGTAAGTGCACTATTTCTCTCTCTCCAACATGGCTGATATAACATGATTTGTTGTATTACCCAAGGACACAACTCGCTCTCTCTGCTGTCTATACATGCGCAATGCAATAGGGTAGCACTAGCCACCAATAAATCAATACGTATCATTGTTTACTGAGTAAATGCTGGATAAGACTGAGATGGTGGGGGACTTTGTAAACAATGTTTAGGCAGGCTACACACACACAAGTCACAGGCCAAAGCCCAATTTGCAGGACACTTTCCATGGAAGGCCAGTCATAAGAACATGTGTTTTTGTGTTACACACACAGACAGACCAACAGACACACGGTAATAGTATTGTAATAGGAAGAGAGTCAGCATTGCTCATGTTTTATCTTGTTTAATGGATTCTTTCATTGTCTGTCAGCACATTACAGGTGGTCCCAGTGCCTGGTGGAGTGGTGTAACATTGATCTGTATTGATTCAAATACTGTAGATTGTAGGCTAGTCATCAGTCAGCATGGGTTAGTAACACAAAATGCATAGTCACAATTACTATGATTTTAGGTTCACTATTTCACAGTTACAATTCATTTACAAAAAATAATCTGTAGTTGCTTGTTTGTGTGTGCTCACTTGTAACAGAACACCTGTTCTTCTGATTGGCCTTCCATGGAAAGTGTCCTGCTTGTTGGGCTTTGCCCTATGGCTTCGTGTGTGTGTGTGTGTGTTTGTGTGTGTGTGTGTGTGGGTTTGCATGTTTGGACTTGTACTGGACTCTCAGTACTACAGGGTCTGTAGTTTAGAATAGACATTTGGGTGGACAGTCTCCTTCCCCCTCTATCTCCCACTCCCTCCATATCTTTCCTTCTTCATCCCTTTCTTCCCCCTATCCCCCACTCTTCGCCTTCCTCCCCCACTCCCTTGCTCTCGTTCTCTCATGGTATTTAGTGAGTGAGTGAGTGAGTGAGTGAGTGAGTGAGTGAGAGAATAGGGTTGGTTAACAGTTAAGCGGAGGTAAGCTGGTCCTTGTTAACAGACGACATCACCTTGTGGCATAACCATGTTTGTTGACAGTCTGAGGGCTGTGTGTCTGGACCTGGGGTCTGACATTCCCGAGTGGCGCAGCGGTCTAAGGCACTGCATCTCAGTGATATAGGCGTCACTACAGACCCTGGTTCGATTCCAACTGGCCGTGATTGGGAGTCCCATAGGGCGGCGCACAATTGACCCAGCATCGTCCGGGTTAGGGTTTGGCCGGGGTAAGCCGTCATTGTAAATATTTAACTGACTTGCCTAGTTAAATAAAGGTTAATTAAATACATTTTTAAAGAGATGACAGTAACCATGTTTGTTGACAGACTCAGAGGGCTGTGTGTCTGAGCCTGGGGTCTGACAACAGTAAAATCACTCTTTCTCTTTTCTTCATTATTTCCTCCCTCAATCTCTCCAGTTGTCTTTTTCTTTCATCTCTCCTGCTCTCTCTCTCTCTCTCTCTCTCTCTCTCTCTCTCTCTCTCGATAGTGGTCTCTGGGGGTAGTAGTAATCAGTCTACAATTAGTGACAAGAAAACTATTGGGATTTTTTTATTCCCAGTTCAGATAAGAGTGATACAGGGTTGTGTGTCAGTGTTTTGTTAGCGTGTGTGTGTTCGTAGGCCATAGCCCAGCTTCCTCACTGTCATTAATATAGTAGGAATGTGCCGAGTCGACAAACTGGATCTGATCTGACAAAGCTTTTTCCACTTTCTTTCTCTCCCTCTCCCATTCTCCCATCCCTCTCTCATTCTCCCATCCCTCTTTAACTCACTCTCTCTATCCTCTTTCTCTCTGTTTTACTCTTTTCACTGCAGACAAAGAAACTTTACACACACACACACACACACACACATAGAGAGGTGCATTGAGTTATTTCTGAAACACACTCTTTTAACAAAAATACCAACCAAACTCCACCCAAACGAAGCAATCTGCTGTTTATATGCATAACAAAAGGGCCTAACGTATCCGTAATTTCATTTGGACCTTTAGATCGTTCAATATTGACTGGTGATTGTGTGAATGGGGCAGATTGCTGTTGTAAGACCTGTACACACCCTTTGGAAGAATCTGATTGGCAGACAACGATCATGTTCATTCTAAGGGTCATTCTAAGGAATCTAAATTAATATAGTTTCACATTGTGTCAATGTTTTTCACTTTCTTCCCAGAAGTTTGCTGTGATGGGGGTCACAGTCCTTTAAAGACCTTGGGTCATCAAACTGTCTCTGGAAGTGAACATGAGACCTAAGACAGCTGCTGTTGATCTAAGTTCTTACTGTTCTTTATGTGACTTAAGGTTAGAAGAGCATCTGCATCAAACTATAGACTGATACCAACTGTTGTTGTGTTTAGTTTCTTATTTATCTGTTTGATTTCTGGGTTTTGTGCACAACTAGAGTTAGAGAAGATACTCTTCTGCTGTTTTACTTACTCTCTCACACACACAAACAGACACACACCATCTCTCTGTGCCAACTATGTGTGTGTGTGTGTGTGTGTGTGTGTGTGTGAGAGGGGGGTTACTTTTCCTGTGTGGAAAATAGCCAGGATTCTGACAGTACAGTGGGATTACTACAGCCATAGAGTACTGATCCTCTTCCTGCTCTGTCTCCCTATTGGAATCTCTCTATTGTCTAGATTTAATCAATTTGTGTGTGTGTGTTGTAGCTGTTGGGTGTGACTAGTAGGACAGTCTAGTTGTGTACGTTTTTTGGCGTCTAGTCTGGAGAATAACAGGAACACTTCTTAGGTTCCTCCTTCCTGTGAGGTCAGAGGTCAGGAGGAAGTTGATCATGTGTCCTATCTCACCAGACATTCCTCCATGTTTTGTTTTCTCTGGGAGGCATCTGGAACTTTCTATCTAGCCAGATGAGAATGTGAAACAATGTTATCCCCTCTTCTTTCTCTCTGACCGCGCTGTCCATTCTGTTACTGAATACCGACTCCCTCGGCCAAGATAACTGTGTGAGGCGGGGGGTTAAAGAAGACGGACTATGGACTCTGCTTCCTGTATCTGCCACTGGACAGCCCTCTGAGTCTGTACAACATCGCTGTTCTTCTTACATCGCTGAGGAAGGTCAAGATGTGTGCTACAAACTAACCTCTTCCGAAGATACCGAAGAGAATGCTTGAATCAGTTTTCCTTTGGGTTCATTAAAACATCTCCAGTACCATTGGATCCCAGGTACAGGTCGTCACCAGTTCTGTTACAAATATGTGCCATTCAGTGGGGTTGAATGGTTCAAAATCAGTTCCAGATTCACTGTTGCCACATTGAAAACCAACACTATTAAGACAGTCTTTCATCTATTTATTCACACACTCCCCTTTCTCCTTCCTTGTTTTATCAAATCCAGCTCAGCCCACTCTCTGGAGAGAGGAACAATCTTGGTTCAACTCAACCCTTGGCTATAATAACACTGTGCAGAAACCTTACTGGAATTAAACAGGAGATTACAAAAAGTATACGTTTGTGTGTGTTTATTTCTCTGACACTGCAGCAGAGTGCTACACACACATGCGCACTTCACCCTCATCCAAACCACTACTCTCCAGAGAGCTGTTTTATCTAACTGTTATCCTAGCATCCTACAAAGTCGACATGACTTCAAAGTAAATACTAGTTGGTAAACTTCAAAGTGGCTGATTGCATGCTTGACCTAGCGGAATTAAGGTTGACAAAATAGTCACGCTGTTCACAAGCTGCTGATGAGTGACAATGTGAGCAGGGCGGGCGCCAGTACAAATCAGATGGACTGGCTTTTGATTTTTATAGGCGGGCCTGTTTTTTTCACGGGACCTCCATTGTGCACGCACTTGCGCCTTCACATATTTTGTTAATGGGTGTTATGATAAAGTCTGCTGGTGAGTTTCAAGTTTGGGGAAGCTTACAAGTTATCCTACCATTTCTACCAGTTATGATTATTTTAATACTGTGTACATTTTCGTGGAACAGTTCATTTCAATAATAACGTTTTTCGTTTCTCAAAATGATTGTCACATGGCTAATCATAATCTTAATAATACAAATCTAGAAGTTAGAATTAAAGTAATGCAAGAGCACCAGCCTTTGCCATATGAACACAGCCTACACCATGATCCATTGGAAGAAATGAGCGCATGGAACTGAGAACCTATAGGCCAATGCTGCAGTGGGCTTATTTTATTTTTATTTAACTAGGCAAGTAATTTAAGAACAAATTCTTATTTACAATGAGGCCTACCACGGACGACGCTGGGCCAATTGTGCGCCGCCCTATGGGACGCCGAATAACGAAATTCTGGATTCGAACCAGGTACTGCAGTGAGATGCAGTGACTTAGACCACTGCACCACTCGGGAGCCCCTATAACTTCCATAATCAACTAAATAAAATGCATAAGCCTAAAGCTGGCAAAAACAGTAGAAAAGATCCAGATGTAACTTCAGGTTATTTCAATTGCATTAACGTCTACTCTGCCTGTCTGCCTCCCTATCAATCAATCAATCAATCAAATGTATTTATAAAGCCCTTTTTACATCAGCCGATGTCACAAAGTGCTGTACAGAAACCCCGCCTAAAACCCCAAACCGCAAGCAATGCAGATGTAGAAGCACGGTGGTCAGGAAAAACTCCCTAGAAAGGCCAGAACCTAGGAAGAAACGTAGAGAGGAACCAGGCTCTGTGGGGTGGCCAGTCCTCTTCTGGCTGTGCCTATCTGTCTTGATTTGCGCTATGAGTAATGAAGTGTAACGTTGTATCAACTCAGCATGTTGGTGTGCTCAGGCGTGCGCGCTCCCTCTCTCATCATTACCAGGACAGAAAAACAGCATTGCTCACAGAGCACTCAAAACAAAAGAAAAAACTCCTAAATTATGGTTATGAAATAAACCTAAACTTGTTGCACACAAGTGTAGCAAGTTGTGAACTCTGCAAACAACGTTTCCACTCAGAGAATGAGAATGTTAAATGACTAATACACGCATTAACATAAATTAATGTAAACAAATGACGAGGATTAATGGTACATTTACTAGGCCTATTGGTTATATATGTAATGGTGAATTGATACAAATAAACAATCGAAGGGCAGACAATTCACACAATTCTGGAGAGCTGATTGCATGCATTCTGGAGAGAGACGCCCATATCTCCGCAACACACTCCTCCCTTTCTTCTTGTCTCAACATTTTAAATTATACTCAAGACACATTATAGATGCTTTACGCTAAGCCTATTGCCACACGCGCTACCCAAATTCCTTGCTTCCGAAATAGGCATAGACCTATGCACTTGTGATGTGAAACAATCAACTGTTGTTTAAAAAGAAAAAGTTAATGATCATCTATGGCGAAGTCAAGCTGTCTGGTAAAGTATTTTGAATGATTTTATTTAGACAGGAGTAATTATAATTTTGGAAAAACATCAATTTACTTTAGGGGAAGCCAGAATCTGAACAGTGCACTGTGCACCCGCCAATTTCCCTTTCTAATTCGCAAGTGGATGAAACCAGAGATCTGTATATAATGACGAGATGCTCATGTCTCCGTCCTAACAATTTGAGTCGTTGTCCCAAAGGCAGGAATGCAGGCGACAAGCTAGGTCTGCATAATACGGAAAGTATTCAGACCCCTTCCCTTTCTCCACATTTTTGTTATGTTACAGCGTTATTCTAAAATTCATTACATGTAATGTTTTTCCTCATCAATCTACACACCATACCCAAAATGACAAAGCGAAAACAGGTTTTTGGAATTTTTTGCAAATGTAATAAAAATTAAAAACACCTTATTTACATAAGTATTCAGACCCTTTGCTATGAAACTTGAAATTGAGCTCAGGTGCATCCTGTTTCCATTGATCATCCTTGAGATGTTTCTACAACTTGATTGGAGTCCACCTCTGTCAAATTCATTTGATTGGACATGATTTGCAAAGGCACACACCTGTCTATATAAGGTCCCACAGCATGTCAGAGAAAAAATCAAGCCACGAGGTCGAAGGAATTGTCCGTAGAGCTCCTAGACAGGATTGTGTCGAGGCACAGACCTGGGGAAGGGTACCAAAACATTTCTGCAGCATTGAAGGGCTCCAGGAACACAGTGGCCTCCATCATTCTTAAATGGAAGAAGTTTGGATCCACTAAGACTCTTCCTAGAGCTGGCTGACCGGCCAAACTGAGAAATCAGGGGAGAAGGGCCTTGGTCAGGGAGGTGACCAAGAACCCGATGGTCACTCTGACAGAGCTCTATAGTTCCTCTGTTGAGATGGGAGAACCTTCCAGAAGAACAACCATCTCTGCAGCACTCCACCAATCAGGCCTTTATGGTAGAGTGGCCAGATGGAAGCCACTCAGTGACAGGCACATGACAGCCCTGGCACCATCCCTACGGTGAAACATGGTGGTGGCAGCATCATGCTGTGAGGATGTTTTTCAGCGGCAGGGACTGGTAGACTAGTCAGGATCGCGGGAAAGATGAATGGAGCATAGTACAGAGAGATCCTTGATGAAAACCTGCTCCAGAGCACTCAGGACCTCAGACTGGGGTGAAGGTTCACCTTCCAACAGGACAACGACCCTAAGCACACAACCAAGACAACGCAGGAGTGGCTTCGGGACAAGTTTCTGAATGTCCTTGAGTGGCCCAGCCAGAGCCCTGACTTGAACCCGATCGAACATCCCTGGAGAGACCTGAAAATAGCTGTGCAGCAACACTCCCCATCCAACCTAACAGAGCTTGAGAGGATCTGCAGAGAAGAATGTGAGAAACTCCCCAAATGCAGGTGTGCCAAGCTTGTAGCGTCATACCCAAGAAGACTTGAGGCTGTAATCGCTGCCAAAGGTGCTTCAACAAAGTACTGAGTAATGGGTCTGAATACTTATGTAAATGTGATATTTCCGTTTTTTTATATTTAATACATTTGCAAAAAAATACATTTTATGCTTTGTCAATATGGGGTATTGTGTGTAGATTGATGAGGAAAAAAACAACTGTAACGTAACAATGTGGAAAAAAGCCAAGGGTTCTGAATTATTTTCGAATGCACTTTATTATACCCATAGACAAATATTTGGCAGTAAAATGGCCTTACTCTGTGACTTTCAGTGACTTTCAATGTGGCACTGTCATAGGACGCCACCTTTCCAAAAAGTCAGTTTGTCAAATTTCTGAGCTGCTAGAGCTGCCCCGGTCAACTGTAAGTTCTGTTATTGTGAAGTGGAAATGTCTGGGAGCAAAAACGGCTCAGCTGCAAAGTGGTAGGCCACACAGAACGGGACTACCAAGTGCTGAAGCACGTAAAAAATCGCCTGTCTTCGGTTGCAACACTCACTACCGAGTTCCAAACTGCCTGTGGAAGCAACGTCAGAACAATAACTGTTTGTCAGAAGCTTCCTGAAATGGGTTTCCATGACCGAGCAGCTGTATTTCTGTCTGTAATAAAGCCCTTTTGTGGGGGAAAACTAATTCTGATTGGGAGGGCCTGGCTCCCAAGTAGGTGGGCCTACCTATGGCTGTTCCCTTGCCCAGTCATGTGAAATCCATAGATTAGAGCCTAATGAATTTATTTCAATTGACTGATTTCCTTCTATGAACTGTTACTCAGTAAAATCTTTGAAAATGTTGCGTTTTATATTTTTGTTCAGTATATGACTGGTGGAAGTTCAGTTTGTATTAGGGGAGCATGTTGTCTAGTGACAGGGTTCATGAAAACTGGAGAAAAAAAACATCAGGGTGTGTAAAACCATTGTCCTGTCAGATTTCAGTGTGTGTGTTTGTACACCATTGTGTTGTCAGTTGAGACAGTTTTATAGTCTATCCTGGTGCCAGTCGCTCTGCTCTGGTCTGTGAGTCACTGAACTATGGGGAGAGAGCGAGGGAGTGAAAGAAAGAGAGGGTGAGAGCAGGGGGGAGAGAGGTTTGAGTGCGGGAAAGAGAGGAGAAAGGTTAAAAGAAAAGTCCCATGGTCTCTTCCGTGAGAGATCAGTTTAAGGGAATTTCTCATGTTAACTTTGTGTATAAATAAATACACAATGAATGTCCCATTCTCTGTGTGTGTGTGCTTGTGCGTGCATGTGTGTTTCCCGTCCGGTAGTTGGCTCCCATGCCCTTGTCAGCAGGGCTCAGTGGTGAAAGTTTAAGGCTGTTACTCTGTTAGGCATATCTATGGTGATGGATGTGTGTGCGTGCATGACCATCATAGTCCACACAGAGTATCTAAACCCAGAGGCCCAACGAAGCAAAACTTCCAGGAACGCTTCGTGAAGCAGACTCGACAGACCAGACAGGGGTTTGGGAAGTCAATGGGAGAAGTGAAAAATTCTTCCTTTGCTGCAAATATTATCTAAATTGAAAGGCACGACCTAGATGTCTGAAGTAGCTGAACATGTTACTCCAAACTTGTGTGAAAGTGACAAACTGACATGTTTTCATTTTGGTGTAAAATAACTTTATATCTAAGGAGGGCCTTTGATTTGACGGCCTGCTCATGCGCAGTTCGGAGTGAGACAACCGTTAGACCCGATGAAGTTTCTGAGCTTAGCTAGCCAACGTTGCCATGACATCGCCTACAAGTGTGATTGGAGATTTCTATTGGAGAAGCAGTTTCTAGGCATCGTCATACTATACAATTTTGGAGTGCATGTGGGTGTGGGGATAGATAGCAGCTTCCTCCCCAGGGGACGGAGGTCACTGATATACTGCTGACCAATAAGTGCCTAGATGTGCCTTCACATGCCCATGTATTGTTCACAGTTCCTGTCCAGCTGGTAGATTTAAACATGTCTGCCAGAGCCTGTTGAGCTGCTTCTTAAACCTCAATCTCACCTAGGCCTACACAGAGACAAGTTCAGCACCATGTTGATACTGTCTCCCTTGACCCACTCTGACACCCCTCCTCCCTCCACCTTGCCCCTTCCTATCGCTCTCCCTCCTTCCCAGCGGCCCTTCCGTCAGCGGTCTTGACGTTAATGTTCAGTCCGTACCAGAGGGGTATCTACTGTGATGACGAGAGCATCAGATATCCTTACAGAAGAGACACCATCTCCCACAGGGCAATGGCAGCAGTCACCATCCCCTCCTCCATAGTCATAGTAAGTTTGATGAACAACTTGATGGTTATGTACAAAATGGCACACTATGGTATGAGTTTACCTCTGCTATGCCATGAGTTTGCCTCTCTCTCTCTCCATAGATAACTACAGGAGAAGCGTACCTGGTGTACTCCAAGCGTCTCCATTCCAACTCTAACTTTAACCAGTACATGTCAGCTCTCTACAAGGTCAGTTGGAACACGGGCCATAGTTTTGGGCTGACAATATGTGGTCTTAGCTCGGATTGGCTAGCTGCCTCTTCCCAATTTCATTGGTTCGGGAAAGTGGTTAAATTGGCCTGTGGTGTGCCTCTACTAGGTGGTGGGGACCTTCCTGTTTGGAGCAGCTGTGAGCCAATCACTGACTGACCTGGCCAAGTTCACCATCGGCAGGCCACGCCCTAACTTCCTGTCTGTGTGTAATCCCACGGTGTGTTCTGGATACATGCTGCAACTCAACTGTACTGGCAACCCTCGAAACGTCACAGAGTCCAGGTGTGTGTGTCTTTCTGTCAGTCTTTCTTCTCTTGCTATGTCATGCAATGTCAACATGTTTCTCTCCTCTGTGTTCCAGATTGTCTTTCTACTCCGGACACTCTGCCTTCGGGATGTACAGCATGCTGTTTCTAGCGGTGAGTGTTTTTTTTATTTGTGTGAGTTTCATACACACATGAGATGACGATTAATATGTGTGTGTGTGTATATAGTTGTATGTCCAAGCACGTATGCAGGGGAAGTGGACTCGTCTGGTCAGACCCACAGTGCAGTTCTTCCTCGTGTCGTTTGCGGTGTACGTTGGATACACACGGGTTAGCGACTACAAACACCACTGGAGCGATGTACTGGTGGGACTGCTGCAGGGAACTCTCATCGCTGTGCTCAACGTGAGTGTGTGTATAGGAGGTTGTAGGGGGTGTGTGAGTAGGGGGTTGTAGGAGGTGTGTGTGTGTGTGTGTGTGTTTGTATATGTGCTGAGCAATTAAACCGAAATGTCTGTAATTTTTCGGTTTTGGAACAACTAATTGACCGATGTCAGTTCAATTATTTTAATTCCATTTCGGGTTTTTTCTGTGAGCTCAATTGCAGTTTCTCTAGAGATAAATCAGATCAAGCCCGAATTGTGCGGCGTAGTAGTGGAGTTGTAGTTTCCAGAAATTACATGATCTAAGTGATTGATAGTTGGTATTCAGCAGTCATAAAAGCATGCCTTCTTAACTTTGATGAACTACTAAAGTAATGATTTTGTCAGAAAACATAAGCAGCAGCTCCTATAGAGATGAGATGATGACTTGGAATGAAGTAATCAAATAAAACAAATGTAATATACACAACAACCAAGATATTTTATTAAAGTAATGTGAATAAATTATGGTTAATAAGTGATGGGCAGTCATTACCCTCATGGGACTTCTATTGTTTTATTCTATTTTACAGCATATAACCCATAATGCATTTAATGTTAAAAAAATCTAAAACGTAATTATTTTTTCATAATCGAACTGAAACAGAACCGACCTCAAAAAGCACTAATCGCTCAGCACTACTGACTATAAACTATCCTTTTCTCTCAGGTTTGCTACGTCTCTGATTTTTTTAAGCTCCGCCCCCCTCCTCGCTGCCCACAATCAGAGACGGCTGAAGACGAACACCTTGAGGCAAAACCTGGCCTGGACCCAGACACACAACTACACAACAACCACTACAACTACACAACTACTACAGCCTGAACACAGACTAACAACTACACAACAAACACTGCAACTACACAACAACCTCTACACAACAACTACTACAGCCTGAACACAGACTAACAACTACAGAACAACCACTGCAACTACACAACGACCTCTACACAACAACTACTACAGCCTGAACACAGACTAACAACTACACAACAACCACTGAAACTACACAACAACCTCTACACAACAACTACTACAGCCTGAACACAGACTAACAACAACCACTGCAACTACACAACGACCTCTACACAACAATCACGGCAACGGTGGGGAAGTGGCGTAGACCGAAATTTGTTGGTGGGCAATTTTTTTTTATTAAAATGTTTTGTTGTTGGGGAAAGGAGATAACTTCCTGCAATGTTACCATGGGGCCAAGAGAGAAATGTGCAGTTTTATAGCTGTCTATGAATGCTATCTGATGATGTTTGCATGTTTAGGTAAAAAGACGACAAATAATTAGGGCCCGACCCTTATTGGATTTTTGGGTCCGATACAGATTTTGGGGGAGGGAAAAGTCACAGATTACTGACATATCTGCCGATATATTGTTTTTTAGAGGGTGAATGAAAAACAGACCAAATTGTGCTTCAAAGGATCAACAGATACTCTAAATGACGATTTCTTAACTAAATATTATAGTTAACATTATTTAAGAACATTTTATTTGTGGTTTACAGGAGATCCACCAAAAAGCAATTATATTCTCTATATAAATATGTCAGTGAATACAAAGCTTGTTTAGTTGACCTTCTTAGGTGCAACTTAAAAATGTCTATGGCAGTGGAAAAGAGGAATGAAAAAGTGTTTGTTCTAAACCACCATAAAGGGTGAGTAGATTTACTAGTGTTTACAACAGTCAAAGGTCATGTAAACAAACACTTTTTGGCAACCTTGCAATGAGAGTACGTTATGACAAGCTAGCTGTTCATTACGACGATGTTTTCTTACGGAAACCATATTTACACAACACTGTTATTCAACACAAAATGTCTTGGCTATACATTTTAACTGCAAATGGCATGCGCTGATGACTGAACATGTTTATGCATGCAAATTCTTGCTGCACTGTTTTTTGTCACACGTTCTAAGTTTCGCGAGCTAGCTGACATTAGCTACTTATCTCATAGTGAATGCACGCGCATGGCCTGAATGATAGACCTGCGGCAACGGTCTTGTTTTTTGCAGATTGCATATTTCAGAAAACTAACTAAATTAGCCCACTAGCTAACATAATAGGCCCTGACATTATCAGTCTTCTTTTTGTATCAAGGACGAGTGTTCACTTTGGCGCCAGTCCAGTGTTGGCACAGATTGCTAGCTAGCTAAGTTTACTACCTTGCTGGCTAGCTAGCGTTAACAAAGTGAGAATGTGATGAGGACAGGGCTGCTTGCTTGGTGAAGTGTACTTTTGATTATTTACTCATGCTGGCTGTGGCAAGCTACTCACCATCAAACCACCATGTCTACTTTCTCTCACATTGTGGACTAGGGCTGCATGATGTTCAATGAGCAGCTGGTAGAGTGCCCCCTTTAGGCAACCATTGAAAATGGAGCAGACGTATTTGTTTATTCTATGTATATAATATGGGCACTTTATCTGTAGAATAAAAGCAGATAAAAATATTTATGTGAAAGGCTAATATCGGCCGATAATATCGGTCGGGCTCTACAAATAATGTCCCATTTGGAACACTGACAAGGAAAGAGCAGTATTTTTTTTTTTTTATATATATAGAAAGAAAATAGATTTTTGCTCGCTGCCGTGGGGCTGTCTGTGTGAGAGAAGTGTAGATCAGTGTAGGCTCGTTGTATTGGCTGAAATGGAACGGTATCAAACACCTCAAGCATATGGAAACCACGTTTGACTCTGTTCCATTTATTCCAGTCCAGCCATTTACAATGACCCCGTCCTCCTATAGCTTCTCCCACCAGCCGCCACTGGTGTATATGAGATGATGTGTATAACCACATGCATTTAACTTTGTATTTTAATACAATGTACTAAAAGTATGGAGGATGAGACAGTTTTAGCAGAGAGAAAGAAGTTCCCTAGATTTCAATTATGCTAACAGGAAACACTGAAACAACTGTTTTAAAAAGAAAATATAATTCATTTATATTTCCTCTGTGCAGCAGCATCAACCAGGTTGTCGTCCTGGGATTTGTAGTTTTTCTGTGTCCTGTAGTTCTTTTTTAACCCACCCTCTAGTTTGTATTTGTAAATGAGTTAGTTTTTTTTTGTGTTTGTAATGCTTTGATCCCTTTGTTACCTACACTGGAGCTAACCCTCTCACACTTCATCCATCAAGACAGCGGTCTCCAAGCCTCGTGCTGGGGAGCTACTGGGCTGCAGGCTTTTGTTCATGCCCACCACCAACCTACCAGGTTTAACTAGTCGTTAAGACCATGATTAGCTGAATCGGGTGGGTTAGTGTGCTCATCCTGTAGAAGGGGGAAGACCAATGTTCTGTGGAGTTCAATGTTAGGCCTACTGATACCTAGCATGTCTGTAGAAGACATGCATGTACAGTATATGGAATGTAAAACAGTGTTGCATAGATAATTACTTTCTAACTAACTGTTTATTTCTGTAAAATCTCTAAGAATGTAATACCACTACTAGCCCACTGTGATGTTTCTTTTAATGTTATTGACGCAACTTGTATTCGTTACTCCAGTTTATTATATATAAAGCTGTGTATAACCTGCCTATTTGCATGCGCACACAGGTCCTGGGAGATCATGATGCCATGTCCTGCCTTTGAAATGTTCATGTTGACAATCGTCAGTGTGTCAATGATTGAGTCACTCACTGAGATGTTCTCTGAAAAACACATTACACTTCTGCAAAGGGTTAATATATACACGATATGACCAAAAGTATGTGGACACCTGCTCGTCCAACATCTCATTCCAAAATGGGCATTAATATGGAGTTAGTCCCCCCCTTTGCTGCTATAACAGCCTCCAATCTTCTGGGAAGGCTTTCCACTAGATGTTGGAACATTGCTTCGGGAACTTGCTTCCATTCAGCCACCAGCATTAGTCAGGTTGGGCACTGATTTTAGGCGATTATGCCCGGTTCGCAGTCGGTGTTCCAATTAATCCCAAAGATGTCCGATGGGGTTGAGGTCAGGGCTATGTGCAGGCCAGTCAATTTCTTCCACACCGATCTCGACAAACCATTTCTGTATGGGCCTCGCTTTGTGCATGGGGGCATTGTCATGCTGAAACAGGAAAGGGCCTTCCCCAAACTGTTGTCACAATGTTGAAAGTACAGAATCATTTAGAATGTCATTGATTTCCCTTCACTGGAATGGGAAAAAACACTACGGGTCATTGTTTGTCTATGGAGATTGCATGGCTGGGTGTTCAATTTATACACCTGTCAGCAACGAGTGTGGCTGAAATAGCCGACTATTCCACTAATTTGAAGGGGTGTCCACCTACTTTTGGCCATGTAGTGCATTTTGTGTTTGTATCCACACTGTAATCCTTAATAAGCTTGTCTGTAACAAACTGTAGCTGCAATCAAATGTGTGTATTTCTTGATGGAAAAGGGAACTTTATAGAAGTGTCTTTCCTTTATAATCTGACAACTCATGCTGAGACGAAAGTGCATGCAGAACCACAGTTACTGCTGTGGAGGGATGGGTAGAGAGGGATGATTGGAAGAGTGGAGGGATGGATAAACAGATTGAATGAATGGATAGGATGTCTTCAACTTCATGGATTTATCCAAGTCATTCACTAGGACTTTCCCAATGTTTGTTGGAGTGATGGCACACCAGACCCAGTGATGAAGACATTGCACATGTTGTCATAGCTTTATTTCAATTTATTTTATTTCTCTGTTGCTTTTTTGTAGTTTATGCATAAAGACAAACTAATATGCCCTTTGTGCATCTGACCGATTTTTGAAAAGGTTTATTAAAGTGAGTGTGTGTGCTAGTTAATTCTGTAGCCTAATGAGGGAATAGTTGCTGAAAAGGGTGCAGGTATAAATTCACTGTACCTCAACCACGGTTGCTATAAAGCCCTGCACATGATTACATTTTTTTAGTTTGGGTGGTCCTTGCAGACAGACTCTCTTCGCAAACCATTTCGCTGTATACATTAAGCGCTTCCTCGTAAGAACAGCCAGTGTTATGTACTGATGGTTTGTACGTTTGTGGCTACCAGTGCAGCGCCTTCTAGTTGTCACGTTTGGGATAACAGTTGACAACTGTAGCATTTTAGCTAGGCCTAACCTTAACCTCATTGTCCTGACCTGCCTAGTTAATTATCCTAACCTGAATGTAAAAAAAAAAAAAACATCAGTATTGCCACACCGACATGTACTTGGATATACTCAGGTGAAACACTATCCTGTTGACAACAGTGGAACTTCCAGGATGCTGCAGGCCTGTCCAGACTTGTCTGATTTGTGGGATAACTCGTCAGTTAGAAAACAAACTCCAAAGAGGTATACTACAAGCAGAATCAATGACTTAGTCAGCTAATTTTCCTAAATATCCTGGGTTTTTTTTGTTGTTTTTTTTGGAAAAAGGTTTGAAATGGGAATGATCTACAGTGGCTTCAGAAAATATTCATACCCCTTGACTTATTTCATGTTGTTACAGCCTAAATTCAATATGGATTCTATTGTTTCTCACTCATCTACAGAATCTACAAATATTAATTTTCACAAAGTTTGCTGCTTCAGTGTCTTTAGATATTTTTGTCAGATGTTACTATGGAATACTGAAGTATAATTGCAAGCATTTCATAAGTGTCAAAGGATTTTATTGACAATTACATGAAGTTAATGCAGAGTCAATATTTGCAGTGTTGACCCTTCTTTTTCAAGACCTCTGCAATCCGCCCCGGCATGCTGTCAATTATCTTCTGGGCCACATTCTGACTGATGGCAGACCATTCTTGCATGATCAATGCTTGGAGTTTGTCAGAATTTGTGGGTTTTTGTTTGTCCACCCGCCTCTTGAGGATTGACCACACGTTCTCAATGGGATTAAGGTCTGGGGAGTTTCCTGGCCATGGACCCAAAATATCGATGTTTTGTTCCCCAAGCCAATTAGTTATCACTTTTGCCTTATGGCAAGGTGCTCCATCATGCTGGAAAAGACTTTGAAAATGAATATTTGTGTCATTCTCAACTTTTGGCCACAACTGTAGAAGAAAGCACCTTTGGTGGCGATTACATCTGAGTCATCTTGGGTATGTCTATCAGCTTTGCACATCTGGATTTTGATATTTTCTCAAGCTCTGTTAAGTTAGATGGGGCGCGATGGTGAACAGCAATCAAGTCTTTCCACAGATTTTCAATGTGATTCAAGTCTGGGCCACTGACTTCACATTCTTGTGCTGAAGCCATTCCAGCATTGCTTTGGCTGTATGCTTTGGGTCATTGTCCTGTTAATGTAAATCTTCACCCCCGTCTGTCATTTGCACTCTGAAACAGGTTCTCATCAAGGATTTGCCTGTATTTGGCTCCATTTGTTGTTCTCTCTATCCTTACCAGTCTCCCAGTCCCTGCTTCTGAAAAACATCCCCATAGCCTGATGCTGCCACCACCATGTTTAATGGTAGGGATGGTGTTAAAATGGGTGATGAGCTGTGCCTGGTTCTCCAGACATACAGCTTTACATTCAGACCAAATAGTTATATTTTTGTCTCATCTGACCACAGAATCTTTTGCCTTATGCTCGGTCTTTCACGTGCCTTTCTGTAAACTCCAGGTGTTCCGTCATGTGCCTTTTTCGCAGGAGTGACTTCCATATGGCCACTCTCCCATGAAGCCCAGATGGGTGGTGCTGTAGAGACAGTTGTCCTTCTGGCAGGGTCTCCCATCTCAGCCAAGGAACTCTGTAGTTCTGTTAGTGGTCATTGGGACAGCCAGCTCTAAGCAGAGTCTGGGTAGTTCCATATTTTTTCAATTTCTGCTCTGACATGCGCTGTCAAATGTGGGACCTTACATAGGTGTTTCTTTCTAACTTATCCCCAAACAATTGAATTGGCCACAGGTGGACTAAGTTGTAGCGACGTTGCAAGGATGATCGAAGGAAATTGGATGCACCTGAGGGGTGTGAATACTTATGTAAATGAGATATCTGTATTTAATTTATTTGTAAAAAGTTCTAAAAACATGTTTTCCCTTTGTCATTATGGGGTATTGTGTGTAGATGGGTGATTTTGTTTTGAATACAGGCTGTAACACAATGTGGAATAAGTCAATTGGTATGAATACTTTCTGAAGGCATTATAATTGACTCAACAACCAAAAACACAGTACCTTGCAAAAGTATTCAGACCCCTTGGATTTTTGTTCACATTTTGTTCACATCCTTTTTTGTCAACAGTGGATAACAAATTATTAACTAAAATATAGTGGTTGCATAAGCATTCAGCCCCTTGGTTTAGGTAAGCCTAAATTAGTTCAGGAGTAAAATTTGGCTTAACAAATCACTTGTTACATGGACTCACTGTGTGTGAAATAATAGGGGTTGACATGATTTTTGAATGACTAGCCCTTCCTGGCTCCCATACATACATCTGTAAGGTCCCTCAGTCAAGTACTGAATTTCATGCACAGATTCAACTACAAAGACCTTTGAGGCTTTCGAGAAGGGCAGTGATAGATGGCTAACAATAACAAATCCGACATTGAATCTCTCTTTAAGCATGGTGTAGTTAATAATTATGCTGTGGATTATGCATTAAACCACCCAGACATCCTGAATTGAGCACAAATTAAACTGCTCAGGGATGTTACCATGAGGCCACTAGTGATTTTACAACCGCTTCAATGGCTGAAGGGAGAAAAACATTGAGTGAAAACAAAAATGCATGCAACAAGGCAGTAATGGCCTAAATGTAAAGCCAGCACAACACATCACTGAGTAACTGCCTCCTTACTTTCAAGCATGGTGGTGGCTGCATCATGATATGGGTATGCTTGTCATTGGCAAATACTGGGGAGTTTTTCAGGATAAAAAGAAATGGGATGGTGCTAAGCACAGCACAAAATCCTAGAGGAAAATCTGGTCACACCAGAGAATGGGAGAGGAATTCAGCAGGACAATAACGTACCACACAAGGCCAAATCCTCACTCGAGTTGTTTACCAAGACAATGTTCCTGAGTGGCCAAGTTGACTTAAATCTCCTTGAAAATCTAGGGCAAGACTTGATAATTCCTGTCTAGCTATGATCCCCAACATCTTGACAGAGCATGAAGAATTTTATAAAGAATAAAATATTGCACAATGCAGGTGGAAATCTCTTAAGAGACTTACCCAAGAAGACTCAAAGGTGTTTCTAACATGTGTTGACTCAGGGAGCTGAATACAACAACTGTCATTGTTTTTATTTTTAAGATTCATAAAAATGTATTCTTCCACTTTGACAAAGTACGGTGTAGACTGTTGACAAATTCCCCCTTTAACAATTAAATGTGAAGAAATCCAAGGGGTCAAAACTTCTGCAAGTAAATTTAAGCTTTCTTAATAAACCAGAAAATCAGCAATTATTTCTGGTTGTTTATCAAAGTTATCTGGCTAACTCATCGATACTGCTTTGTAGTATACCCACAGGCATTCTTGCATGCAAACTGGCAAACAAACACACAAATACAAAAACCACTAGAAACAGTCTCTCCGTTGAGTCATTTATTTGTAAGGCACCATAGACATTTCCTTACTGCCGAGCGCTTCTTTCAGTCATGTTGTGTAGTCAATGTTTCTGTTTGGTTGGTTTACATTAGGTGTGACTTTTCCCCGCCACGTCTTATTTTAAATGAAGCTATAAGTATTGGTTTTTCATAACACAGATGACATACATTATCGCCAAGTACACACTTATGAAGTTTCACATATAACGACAAAATAAAGAGTTTTAAAAATTACATTTACAAAGCTCAACAAGGAGGCGACATTTCCTCAGCATTGTCAAGGGGGCAGGAGGGGGTATTAGATAGTACCTCTTTCCATAGCACATCACATAATACACACGCTACACTGAAACGTCGTCTTCCATCACACGCATACACACTAAAAGCAGCTTTGAAACATACAAAAATGCTTAAAAAAGTATATATGTATATTGATATAGCTATATAAATGGGCCCTTCACAACAGAAACACACAAACCATTCAGGTCCAAGTTTTGCTCTAAATTCAATCAAACCTGCCATAGCAAAGTTTACAGTGTCTTGGTTTACAAACTACAGCCCGAAAACACACTTCTAATTCTGAAAACTTGAAGCATCTACCTGTGAGGGGAGTCTACCTGGCAGTAGTAGTAGGTTTTTAGGATCCTGTGATTTTAATTCACCCATTGGGGGGAATAAAGTCTGTAAATACTGCAATGGTGGTTTGATTGAATACAGCCCTGGGTCTGGTTTGGCTTTGGTGTGGTATTGCTGCCACCTACTGTCCTGGAGAAGAACAAACTTATCGCCTTGAATTTGAAAAGACACAGTTATGCATCTGAGGGTAGGTAATAGGTTAGTGCGCTACAGCTGTGTTCAACGGTTTGGCACCATGCTCGCTCACCACACATTCTAGCTTCAAGTGCTATGCTAACCAACAGAACGACATATGCAAATGTATTCCTCTCCCTTTCCACCAATAGGATCTGATCTGAATGAGCACATGATTGATGTGAAGTTTAGGTCCCGTTAGATTTAAGGTCCCGTCCAGAATCAACCCTTGCCCCCTCGGACACTTCCTCTGTCTAGGGGAAAGTGCTTAGGGGCTAGGGGTTGATTTGGGACTGGACCATAGACTTGGTCAGTTAAGAGAGTGGACAGACAGGGGCGGGAGGGAGAATACGAAAGGTGGTTCATAAAAATAAAACGTAAGTTTGCACACACACACTCACTCACACTCTAGCTCCTATGACTTTTACACTTGACTGCGTCTTATTCAAGTGACCCTTTCAGAACACTGCCTGTGAGCAGAGTTAGCAGTAACTCTGCAGCCAATCAGCAGAGACCTACAGGAGGAAGTTGTCCCTAGACACTGATCAAAGGTCAGTAATGTTTTGATCGTTTAAATCTGAGCTTAAGGGCAACATCTACTAGGAGAAGAGGAACAGAGGTCAGGGGTTAAAGGGTTAGAGCTGAGATGGGACCAAGTCACAATTTTGCAAGTCTCAAGCTTCGAGTCAAGTCCCAAGAAATAACGGGCAAGTCTCAAGTCAAGTCCCACAGCTCAGGTCGAGTCAAGTCACAAGTCCGTCATTTTGGGTTTCGAGTCCTCAAGTCAATGGTTAAGTGTTTTATGCCAATTTCATTGCAATTGCAATGATTTTGGATCAACGTGTTTTACAAACGGGAGGGATGAATAAATACCGCAGGACAGTGAAGAGTGGGGCACTTCATAAAATGTCCAAGTCACGTGACTCGAGTCCACATCTCTGGGTTAGAGGTCAGGGTAGTATCTGTTGGCAATGGGTTGTCAGCGGCAATAGTGAGCAGAGGAGGAGAGGAAAGGAAAAGAGGAAGGAGTCAAACAGAGGAGACCTGTCCAACAGGCTTGGTGACAAACTGATTTGATGATAATAAAAGATGAAAAAGGATAAGAAAGCGATGGAGTGGAGGCCCAGAGAGTAACTCTGAAGAGCTGACCCACAGGGTGACACCTACTGTATGAACACAACTCACCACCCACCCCCCTCCCACAGTAGATCCACTCCTGGTTGTCCATCAGTCCAACTTGTCTCACCCTCACCCCTCTCTCCACTCCTTCCCATCCACACTCCACCATCAGTCGGACTTGTCTCCGTCCTCTTCCCTCTGTTCTCTCTCTGCTGCGTCTCTGGCCTTGTCTTCTTTAGCCAGCTGGGCCTGAGCCTGGTGGGAGGAGACCAGAGAACAACACACAAGGAGTGGAAAAGAGCTGTGAACTGTCATTTGTGTGTGTGTTACCTGTAGGGGGTGTGTGTGTGTGTGTGTGTGTGTTACCTGTAGGGGGTGTGTGTTACCTGTAGGGGGTGTGTGTGTGTGTGTGTTACCTGTAGGGGTGTGTGTGTGTGTGTGTGTTACCTGTAGGGGGGGTGTGTGTGTGTGTGTTACCTGTAGGGGGGTGTGTGTGTGTGTTACCTGTAGGGGGTGTGTGTGTGTGTTACCTGTAGGGAGGGTGTGTGTGTGTGTGTGTGTTACCTGTAGGGGTGTGTGTGTGTGTGTTACCTGTAGGGGTGTGTGTGTGTGTGTGTGTGTGTTACCTGTAGGGGGGTGTGTGTGTGTGTTACCTGTAGGGGTGTGTGTGTGTGTGTGTTACCTGTAGGGGGGTGTGTGTGTGTGTTACCTGTAGGGGGGTGTGTGTGTGTTACCTGTAGGGGTGTGTGTGTGTGTTACCTGTAGGGGTGTGTGTGTGTGTGTTACCTGTAGGGTGTGTGTGTGTGTTACCTGTAGGGTGTGTGTGTGTGTGTGTGTTACCTGTAGGGGTGTGTGTGTGTGTGTGTTACCTGTAGGGGTGTGTGTGTGTGTTACCTGTAGGGGTGTGTGTGTGTTACCTGTAGGGGTGTGTGTGTGTTACCTGTAGGGGTGTGTGTGTGTGTGTGTTACCTGGTGGGGTGTGTGTGTGTGTGTGTTACCTGTAGGGGGTGTGTGTGTGTGTGTGTGTGTGTTACCTGTAGGGGTGTGTGTGTGTGTGTGTGTGTTACCTGTAGGGGTGTGTGTGTGTGTTACCTGTAGGGGTGTGTGTGTGTGTGTGTGTTACCTGTAGGGTGTGTGTGTGTGTGTGTGTTACCTGTAGGGGTGTGTGTGTGTGTGTGTGTGTTACCTGTAGGGGGTGTGTGTGTGTGTGTGTGTTACCTGTAGGGTGTGTGTGTGTGTGTGTGTGTTACCTGTAGGGGTGTGTGTGTGTGTGTGTGTTACCTGTAGGGTGTGTGTGTGTGTGTGTGTTACCTGTAGGGGTGTGTGTGTGTGTGTGTGTGTGTTACCTGTAGGGGTGTGTGTGTGTGTGTGTGTGTTACCTGTAGGGAGTGTGTGTGTGTGTGTGTGTTACCTGTAGGGGTGTGTGTGTGTGTGTTACCTGTAGGTGTGTGTGTGTGTGTGTTACCTGTAGGGGTGTGTGTGTGTGTGTGTGTGTTACCTGTAGGGGTGTGTGTGTGTGTGT